>JARPMJ010004319.1:0-78124 GCA_033366665.1 Phoxinus dragarum | reverse complement strand
CATTTATTGACTGACACCTGTACAGAAATTGGGAGTAAAGGTACAGGGGTGTTGTGTGAACATGATGGATATTGTAGTTCTCTTACGTAGAGTTCTCTCCTACTGCGTCGATAGCGACGCTACGGGAAAGATATTTCTTTGTCGAGATTGAAGCCTAAAAATTAATCCTTAATTTTGTAATATGTAAAACGCTTTTCTGTAGCATACAACCCTAGGCGGAGCAATATCGCTCGCCCATTGGCTGCTCCGCCAGAAAAGCACAGCCTATGCGAGGCCAGTGACGCTGACCAATGAGGGCGCTTCGCGCCCTTCTGCGTCATCTCCCGCCGAAACAGGCGTGGCCTAGGTCTATAAATACCAAGCATAGCTGCTTCCACTCCGATTTTCTTTACTTCACGAAGCTACACGCATCGTTGGATCGGATTCGAGCCACCACAGCCGTCTGATACAGCACCTCAGCAGGACGAGCCCTTACCTGAAGCCGCTGGTCATCGCCGCCTTCAGCCGCCGTTCCCTGCTGCGCTTCTCCGGCGTGGATATATCCTTTATAACTTTGTGTGTGTTTTGTGTGTGTGTTCGCCTACTGCGTCACACACTTTTTCTCACAAAGAGCAGCGAGCGTCTTTTTAAAGATGTCTCGTGTTTCCTGCGGCTCCTGCCGAGCTGCGCTCATCGACGGGGACCACCACGTGCTATGTGTTTCCTGCTTGGGCGAGGATCATGCAGCTATCGCTCTCGGTGATGGCGGCTGCCATCATTGTGAAATGATGCCCATCGCGACTCTGCGGACTCGCCTGGCATCTTTCACCGAAGCTGCTAACCCACCCCCTGTAGCGCCGCGCCGTAAAAAAGCGCCGCGCTCAGCGGGTTCCGGAACCCCCCGCCACGAGGAGCTCGCCGCCGCCGCCGCCGCTAGCTCCTCTCTCCGCTTCGCTGGAGTCGCTCTTCGACGAACAAAAGCCGCAGCCTGCCGCTTTGTCTGTCATGGACGACGACCAGCTAGCCGCATCTGAGGGGGATGACGACTGCTGTTCGCTTCTCGCTTCGGAGAGCGAGGGATGGGCGAGCTCCGAGGATCTCCCCTCCCCCGCCGCTCATGAGCGTCGACGGAGAAAGACGAGCATCGATGCGCTTACCGGCTGGATGGCTGTTTTTCTGCAGAGGAACGTACGTTACCGTCCTCACGACCCGCGCCCTTTTCTTCCTGAATTCACGAAGAAATCGCGGAGTCCCGGAAAGCCCCGTCTTCAGCCAGGATGCGCACTTTCTGCTTCGAGGGAAGCTACAGTGTTAAAATCCCGCCGCGGCCGGATTTCACTAAAATGTCTCGCTCGCACAGTCCCAACATACGCGACCGTGCCAGTGTATTTTGCAGTCACCAAATCGGCATCAATGCTCGTTTGCCTGCACACAAACGCCGTTTTCACGACGCCCCAGGTAAATCTGAAAATGTATTTTCTGGTGTCCCGGCCACGGCCGATGGTGTGATGTGTGTATCCGTAATGCCCACGACCCAGTGCCCATTCGTACACACAAGCACAGCCCTACACAATACAGGGCTTGCACACATAAAATCGACTCGTGTCGATTGTGCAATACATGTAAGTTAGTGAACGTGCCCGCTTTTCAGTGCCCACAATCACTACACACTGCATGTCCCGTGGTTTCTGTAAAAACGAAACGAATGCACGGTCAGTCGGTTCTGATAGACAGTACTCTCTGTGCTACACGGTGTCCCGGCCACAGCCGATGATGTAATGTGTGTAACTGTATGCCCACGACCCAGTGCCCATTCATACACACAAGCACAGCCCCACACAATACAGGGCTTGCACACATAAAATCGACTCAATGTCGATTGTGCATTATATGTAGTGAGCGTGCCCGCTTTCAAGTGCCCACAATCACTACAAGCTACATGTCACATGGTTTCTATGCGAAACCGATGCACGGTCAGTCAGTTCTAATAGACAGTACTCCCCAGTGCTATAAATGTACCTGCGTTCACGCACCCACATTTATTCTCAAACATGCCGAGCCGTACGGAGCTCGCACCGCGTGCTCTCTCTCTCTCAGCTGAGAGCGCGCGCGGGCTGCCCGCTCGATTAAGCGCGCCCCCGCATCACGCTGCAATGGCGCCCATATTACAGCACACGACTGCTCTCGTGTCGCCGCCATTTCGCGACCAGAGCCCGGTTTTTCAACCCGTGCAAGCAGCAGCCCCGTTCAACACAGGGTTTGCACACATAAAATCGACTCAGATCGATTGTGCTTTACATGTAGTAAGCGTGCCCACTACCAAGTGCCCACAACCACTACACACTGCACGTTCCGCGGTTTCTGTAAAAACGAAACTAACGAACGGTCAGTCAGTACACGAACACAGTGTCCCCGGTGTTATAAATGTGCCCGCCACCGAGCGCCCACGTTTATTCACAAACATAACGAGCCCTACGGGACTCGTCCCGCGCGCTCTCTCTCGACACAGAGAGCCGAGCGCGTGCGGGATGCATACTGTGTTAAACATGCCCCCCGCCTCACACGCCACGGCGTCCATGTCACAGCACACGGTTGCTCTCGTGTCGCCGCCATTTCGCGACCAGGGCCTGGATTACATTCAACCCCTAGTCACACATGCATGGGAAAGACTTCCCGGGGTCTCAGAATGGGTGCTAGAGACTATAAAAAGAGGCTATTCGCTACAGTTTCATCGACGCCCTCCCCGTTTCACGGAGAAAGTCGAAACTACGGTAAAAACAGAAGTAGCACATCTACTTCGAGCCGAAATAGCGAAGCTATTGAGCAAAGGGGCCATAGAGCCTTTATCTCAAGCTCAGAGCGAAGGGGGTCTGTACAGCAGATATTTTCTGGTACCGAAAAAAGACGGGGGTCTCAGACCCATTTTAGATCTCAGGCATCTGAACAGAGCGCTGACAAAGCGAAAGTTCAGAATGCTCACGACCAGAGCTATCCTCGCGCAGGTTCGCCGAGGAGACTGGTTTATGGCAATAGATCTGAAAGACGCGTATTTTCACATACAGATTGCGTCACGTCACAGGCGATTTTTGAGATTCGCCTTCGAGGGCCAGGCATATCAGTACACAGTCCTGCCATTCGGCCTGTCTCTAGCACCTCGTACATTTACAGTGTGCATGGACGCGGCGCTGGCACCCCTGAGACTCCGCGGCATTCGAATTCTGAATTATTTGGACGATTGGCTGATTCTAGCTCAATCACCTTCAGAACTCAGCCGCCACAAGACCATAATTCTCGATCACCTCGAGTGCTTAGGTCTGAGAGTCAATTGGGAGAAAAGTTCACTGTTTCCCAGTCAAAGGATCTCCTTTTTAGGACTGGAGCTGAACTCGCTGTCTATGACGGCTCGACTGTCATCACAACGCAGGCGAAATTCCCTGCGGATGGCGAAATCCTTCCGCAGCGGCCATATAGTGCCGCTCAAGAGATTTCAGAAAATGCTAGGCCTTATGGCCGCAGCATCGACAGCTCTACAGTTGGGCCTGCTGCGCATGCGCCCACTGCAGTTCTGGCTAAAAGCGCGTGTACCGCGCCGAGCATGGGTTCACGGTCGTTATCGCCTCAAGGTCAATCAGGAATGCATTTCAGCCCTGACACCATGGAGAGCGTCAGACTGGTACCGGTCAGGTGTAAGCCTGGGGACTTCCTCGAGCCTGAAGGTGGTGTCCACGGACGCGTCCACCTCAGGCTGGGGAGCACTGCTCGAAGGCAGACCGTTCTTTGGCCAATGGGCAGAACGAGTCGAACTACCGCACATAAACTGCCTAGAAATGATGGCAGTGGACTTAGCGCTGAGGCGCTTCTGTCCTCGGATAAAGGGACACCACGTCCTAGTCCGTTCGGACAACACGTCGGTAGTAGCCTATATAAACCGCCAGGGTGGCGTGAGATCCCGAAACCTTTACAGGTTGACGGAACGCATACTGGTATGGGCCCAGCACAACCTGCGCTCGCTGAGAGCGATCCATGTGCCTGGTCGCCTGAATGTAGGACCAGACAGACTCTCACGGAACAATGTTCCGACAGGAGAATGGTCCCTACACACACAGACAGTGCGTCTGCTGTGGAAAAAGTTCGGCAGAGCGGAGATAGACCTGTTTGCAAACCAGGAAAACGCTCACTGCCCAGAATTCTTTTCAAAGAGCGCGAACGCGCTGGCCAAAGTCTGGCCCCGCCGTCCGCTCTATAATTTTCCCCCTGTCTCGCTCCTGCCCCAAGTGCTCGAGCGAATCAGGAAAAGCCGATGCTCAGTGCTTCTTGTCGCACCATACTGGACGAATCAACCCTGGTTCCCAGTCTTGATGCAGCTCAAGAGTACTGCTCCGTGGCCGATCCCAGTGAGGAGGGACCTTCTCTCGCAGGCCAGGGGCTCGATTTTGCATCCTCACCCAGAGCTATGGTCCCTTCATGTGTGGGCCATAAACGGGTACCCGCTAAACTCCCAAGAGGAGTGTTAGACACGATCGAGCAGGCTAGGGCCCCGTCTACTAGACGGCTCTACGCTTCCAAATGGTCGGTGTTCTCTGACTGGTGCTCAGACCAAGGTCTATCACCTCTTCAGTGCGGGGAAACGGAGGTTCTCTCCTTCCTACAGGAGCTGTTGGATAAGGGTAGGACCCCATCCACGCTCAAAGTCTATGTGGCAGCCATATCAGCGTTCGTCAATCCGACGCTTGGCCATGCACTGGGCAGAAACGACCTGGTGGTACGTTTCCTTAGAGGAGCCAGAAGGTTAAATCCTCCAAGGCCTCCTATAGTCCCCATCTGGGACCTTTCTACAGTGTTAAACGCTATGAAAGGGGCCCCTTTTCGAGCCTATTCACTCAGTTGACATGAAACACCTGTCTCTCAAGACCGTGTTTCTTTTGGCTCTCGCTTCAGTGAAGCGTATGGGGGATCTGCAAGCGCTCTCAGTAAGAGCCTCTTGTATGGAGTTCGGGCCCAACGACTCTATAGTCGTGTTGAAACCGAGACATGGGTATGTACCTAAGTCCCTCAACACACCGTTCAGGGCTCAGGTCATCTCCCTGTCGGCTCTGCCGACCTCTGAGGACGGAAATAGCTTCCTTTGCCCGGTTAGGGCATTAAGAGCTTACGTGTCCCGCTCCGCTGTTTTTCGACAGACGGAGCAGCTCTTTGTTTCGTTCAGTGGGCGCTCTAAAGGACGTGCTGCGACGAAACAGAGCCTATCTCGATGGGTAGTGGATGCCATTGCGCTAGCCTACGCATCTAGAGGTTTGGAATGCCCCCTGGGCATCAGAGCACATTCTACGAGAGGCATGGCCTCGTCGTGGGCTTGGTATAGCGGAATCTCGTTGCAAGATATTTGTATGGCGGCAGGCTGGGCCTCCCCGTCTACATTTATAAGGTTCTATAACCTAGAGGTTCCTGCGTTGCAGGCCAAACTGCTCTCGGTCTAAGACCAGGTATAGTGTTCCTGCCCCGCACGGCGGCCCAGGTCACTAAAATGTTTTAGCATCACTCACTGACAATGTGTCCACATGCTATTACCCCCCCATATATATCTATATTTACATATATATGTTATTATGCCCTTAGGGGCCCTATTATAAAGGGATGATGCTATTCTAGCCGCTCTCCCTATATACTCTTGGTGTTGGCTCTGGCATGCCAGGTCGCGTGCGCGCGCCCTTGGGTGTCTGTGTCGGTCCAAGAACACGCACGGCGTCTTACAGGGGTTCCCGTAGCGTCGCTATCGACGCAGTAGGAGAGAACTCTACGTAAGAGAACGTACTCGGTTACTAACGTAACCTCGGTTCTCTCTAGGAGAGGGAACGAGTACTGCGTCTCATGCCGTGCGTGCCCACGCTGTGTCGCTTCTGTGACGAAAATCGGAGTGGAAGCAGCTATGCTTGGTATTTATAGACCTAGGCCACGCCTGTTTCGGCGGGAGATGACGCAGAAGGGCGCGAAGCGCCCTCATTGGTTAGCGTCACTGGCCTCGCATAGGCTGTGCTTTTCTGGCGGAGCAGCCAATGAGCGAGCGATATTGCTCCGCCTAGGGTTGTATGCTACAGAAAAGCGTTTTACATATTACAAAATTAAGGATTAATTTTTAGGCTTCAATCTCGACAAAGAAATATCTTTCCTGTAGCGTCGCTATCGACGCAGTACTCGTTCCCTCTCCTAGAGAGAACCGAGGTTACGTTAGTAACCGAGTACGATCTAGACTAAATGAGCATGCATTGACTCATCTCACTTGCACAAAAAAAGATTCAGTATACCTCAAAATCAATAAAACCGTTGTAATGCAAACTCAAAATATTAAGCAAACTTGCAATAATTAATTAAATGTGAAATTACACAAATACTTATGTATTTTATCTCACTTTATTAACCAATTTCTTTGCTGCTGACCTTTGATGATCAAATGTTTATTATACACAGTAAAAAAAACGTTGGGTTATTTTTTTACCCAACCGTTGGGTTATTGTAAGTAACACTATATCGAGTTAAACCTTTAGTTTAAACTGATAATCGTTTGTTTTACTTGCGTTTTCGCAGTTTCCCCCATTAAATCCAGTCATGCAGCAGCTCTTTTGCCACTCAGGCCGGCTGAGGGGGGCGTGTTCCGGCAGGAAAGTGACATCAATGCATACCCTATAGTCTATAGGGAAGGGATGTCTTATTTTGGAAAAATTGTTTTGGCTGTCTATAAGTGCATATGAAATTAAGTTCACACGTGTCGTATAAATAAAAACAGTTTTTATTTCCTGTAAACTTGTCTTTCAAAGATGATCATGAAGAAATTGCCTTTAAAACCCTTTCTGACATCCTTCCATCATCGCCATACCTCACAAATGGAAAAATTGTGTGTTCAACATATGCTGAAATGAAGCGCAGCTTAAAAGATATTCAGCCTGTAAGTAAAAGCAACACTATCGAATTAGCTTTGATAAATTACACTGCTCTCCGGCTCATATGCATCAATTTCTTCTTTTCTTCAGTGATTCTTCTGCTTGTTAATGGGATAGTTCACCCAAGATGTTTTAATTACTCACTCTCATGTCGTTCCAAACCTGTAAGACATTCGTTCATCTTCAGAACACAAAGGAAGACCTTTTAGATAAAATTAGAGAGCTTTCTGTCCCTCCATTTTCAAGCCCCAGAAAGGCAGTAAAGTAAAGACATCATTTTTATGAACTGACAAGAGTGCTTTGTGCAAAAAAAAACATAATTGTTGGGTTCACGCAACAAACGTATGCTTTCGCATCAACACAACACGCATGCATCGAGGGGCTCTTGGGAACATTCGTTGGAGATTAATATTTTGTAAATAAGGTGGTAAATTAAGGGACAGAATATCATGTCGCTTCATACAATTGAGGTTGAACCACTGGAGTAACATGTATTACCTTAATTATGTCTTTGCTATTTCTGGGGCTTAAAATTGGTAGTTGCGTAGACTGTCAATGGAGGGACAGAAAGCTCTCAGATTTCATCTAAAAGATCTTAATTTCTGTTCCGAAGATGAAAGAAAGTCTTGCAGGTTTGGAACAACATGAGGGTGACTAAGACAGAATTTTCATTTTTGGGTGAACTAACCCTTTAACAGCAGGTGCAATGATTAATTAGAGTAACCAATTGAATTCAATACAGCACTGCTTTGGTGTAACTTTTACATAATTGAACACTGTTGATGTTGTCACAGTGCATGCCAACTGAACTTTATTTATTCTTTTAAGGTTGGAACATGGACAAGCCCGGATCCACATGACTTGATGCATGGGGAAGCAGTTGAACAGAAGACTTTATTTCAAGGAATGGATGTGTTTAAAAACATTTATATCAATGACATAAACTATTTAAAGACCTCTGCACTCATTTAGGAGTTTTTGTAGCATGCAAACTTGAATATGTCCGGAGGAGTTCCTTCAACACTTTACTTTGATCATCATCATTAGGTCCAGTATCAACATATTATTCAATCACTTGAAGAAGACTCACAGATTTGCAATTGTTTTTAAGTGTCTTAATTGTATATTTGTCATTTCAATTTGTAATTTGTGACTGTAACTGCTGTCCATTCTTGGCCAGGACTCTCCTGTGAAAGAGATTTTTAATCTCAGAGAGATTTTCCTGGTTAAATAAAGGTTAAATAAAAAAATAAAATAAAAATAAAATATGTATTTGTAGTTTTATTGTATGTTTAAAACAACACATCAGTGCAGTGAAGACTTTTTAATAAAATTGTGTTTATTTCATAAAAGATTTAATGTTATGAATTTGTGTTTTCTGTCCATATTTGTGTAGGTTTTGAATTTAAATTTAGAGTTGTTTTTCAGTTTGTGTGTGCTGTATATACATTTTATGTATTTGTACTCTATGTACATTTTTTGCAGGTTTTAAATTTAGATTTTGATTCTGTTTGTAGACATTTGCATAGGTTTTGAATTTATATACACAATTATGTATATTTATAATAAAATACTAGACTCCGCTGTACAGACATGAAAGGCTTATTCATTTCACTTTTGGTGTGAAAGGGCCCTTTTGCCAAAAAAAATAACTTTTTTATTATTATGTTATTAAAAAAACAATTAAGCAAGCCCAGCCCAGATGAGAAAAAGTAACGCAAAAGTATAAAAGCGCATTACTTTGCAACATTTGCAAAAAAAGTAGGCTATAACTAAAAAACAGTATAGTTTATTTTTTAGGGAACGCAATATTGTAATGCATTACTTTAAAAAGTAACTTTCTCCAACGCTGCTTAGGACTTTGAAAGGGTATTTTATTTCAAAATAAGGATTACAGATTTCCCCCCATTTCTAAAAGTGTTAAATGTGTTCACGTTTCTTAACATTTAAAAATCCATGTTTCTAAATGTGCATTTTTTAAACATTTATTATAGCTGTCTGGGCACAGCAAAAGCATCGGGAGCCTAAGTTGATCATGTTGCCACACCAGGCTCATGAAGCATGATGCTTTTTGAAAAGCAATTGGTCCTATATATAGCCTCAACTATAAAAAAAAGAAAAGAAAAAAGAATAAACACAAATATTAAACAAATTAAAGAGATTAAACTTAAATGGCAGAAAGATTCTGAAACATTGTTTTATTCCTTTAGAATGATTTATAATAATAATAACATATTTTAATTATTTTATTGATATAATGATTCATATAATAACATTTTGACTGAAAATCTGGTATCTTTAAAAAAAAGAAGAAGCTGCCACTGCCATCCAAAAAAGATCAGAGAAGGATTCAGATACCTTACTATAGTACTTGAAAGTGTTTCCATGTAGCATACCTGAAGACAGTCGTCTATGGAGGAGGTGCTGTGTGTCGTACACTCGGGGCAGCATCGGGCTCGTGTCTAGGTGAGTATGTGTCTGTGTAGTTAAGACGCACCCACCGCTCTATGCCACTCCCTTCCAGGTGAAGTGGTTACAGAGAGCTCCTTCCTTCGCACTACTTACCTATGAAACAAACGAAAACACTTTAAACCCCTTCCAAACGCTTCATTTAGACGGCTGTTCGGCAATTCAACAGTCCCAAACGACCGAAATAACTATAAAAACAGCTTGGAGATGGAGGCAGCGCCGGGCGGTCTCGGGCGCTGCTCTTGCGCGTTCGGGCTCGCGGTGGCTTTCGACGTATTTGGACTCATCATTTTATTGCTTGGCGTGTTTGGAGATTTGTTTTACTATGACTTTTTGATATATGCAGGCGCCATCATCATTTTCATGAGTCTCATCTGGTGGGTTTTCTGGTACACGGGTAATATTGAGGTGCCCCCCGAGGAGCTTGAGGATGATGTGGGTTTGCTGAAGAAGGGAAGAGGTTTGGCAGGGGTTGTCAGGAGGTTCTCCGGTCGCCTCTCGAGCGGAATCAGAAACTCTTTCAGGAGAAATGAGGGATCCCGAGGTCAAGGGTCAGCTCCCCGTCAAGCAAAGCACAGAAGAGAAGGCGGTCAAGTACCAGTGGCTTTTGCAATGACCTCTCAGGATAATGTGAGCACTGTGTCTGCGGCAGTGACAGAAACACAGGTTATATGAACCATCATGAATATCTACAGGTTAATACACTTTAATTACGTTTAGTTGTCTGCATTCTATCAATAATAGACATAATAGACCAACTTCACCAGTTTATCAATTCTTGTTTGAAATTAATTGTTTTAAGCTCACATTGTTTGTAAATGTTTTATTAAATGTGTCATCACTTATTCTTGATTTAACAATTCGCATGGTATGAAAATTGGACATGGCATAAAAAACATGTTAAAGAAATGACTTTGAGGAAGTATTTGCATCTTAAGTAAGGGCAGATCACTGTTAAACATTAACCATGAAACCAACAATAGCTCAGTGCAACAGTGGAGAGCAATGAAAAATATGACCGATTTATTTTTATATTTAAGACTTTATTCATATTCATTCTGCACGATATGAAGACTTATTTATTTGAGTGACTGCATACAATGTTGTAAAGAATGTATACACAGTGAAGGACAATAAAATATGAAAAAAATAGCAAAATAAAGTATTTAAAAACTGTATGAATAAGTTATAAAAGCGCAAAAACATTATGTTTTTAAGTGGTAAATATATGGTAGACTGTAAGTTAAAATAATATAGAACAAACAAGACACTCGTAGAGCGAGAGAGAGACTTTTTAAATAAAAATTAAAATGCTTGAAAATTGTCTTTTTTTCTTTTGACAGGTTACAGAAGAGGATATTCAACCATATGGCATTGAAGCAGAGATTGTTTTTTCTCTTCTGTTGAAACATTAATTTTTTGTCTTTGGTGTTTTTATTGAAAATGTTTACAATGGAATGGCATTTTGTATTATTTGTTGATTTGATTGATTTTGTGTTTTGTACTATACACTGAGATTATGCACTGACAAAAATGGCTGTATGACAAAATAAAAAGTGTATTTTACATTTAATTGTGTATTTTGTATCTGGATCTAAAGTTTTCAACATATGATTTAAACCCAGACCTTAGTCTCCTGCTTTTATTGAATCTCATACATCTGTACTGTATACAACCTTTGGACAGTGAGAAGTGTTATTAGGTTTGCTTCCTCTTATCTTTTGTTTGCTCATACCAATTTAGAATCAGCAGGTGTAAATGAAGCAGATGGGGGCAGTCAGTTTGATCGTTAACTCAATGACAGTCCTCTCTTTTTCACAACAGTTTAGATAGCCTATTTACGTTCAGCTTTCAGGTGGATTTACAGCTTTATTTCTCATGGACATTATGTTTATTTCTTCCTAAACGTTTTTAGGAGATGCCAGTGCAAGTTGCTTTCAGTTAAAAGAGCTCAAACATGCATTTTAGTCTGGGACTAACTTAAGCCTTGTCTGTGAAACCGGGGATAATATTGAAATAGGGTGAATCTTCCGAAAGAACATGTTCTTGTCCTGGTCATATTTCACATTAAAATGAAAAATAAGAAATTATATTTTGTAGCTTTTAAGTGTGACAGTTTTCAAATCCTATGTGCCAGGGGTCTTCAGTAAGAGGTCCACCAATTATTGTTAGATCTCACTCAAATTTTACACACACACACACACACACACACACACACACACACACACACACACACACACACACACACACACACACACACACACACACAAAACAATATTAAGGGATAGCCTAGTTCACCCCTAAATTAGAATTATGTCATTATTTACTCACTTTCATGTCGTTTCAAAACGTTCTATGATTTTCTTATGTGGAAGAAATTTTGAGAAATGTCTCAGTAATTAGTTTTATTTCTTTTTTATCGTTTTTTTTTTTTTTGTCCATACAATACTCAATGATAATACGATTACACGTTATAATATGCCAGGCTAAAAATGCGACACTCCATTTTATGTAGGCTTCTTTCTCCGTCCTGCTAATGAGGATACCAGGGAGGATACAGAGGAAGCATTTATCGAGTTATTACGCTTCAAACCACTAGGTGGCAGAACTTTCATTTCTAGAGCATAACTGAACCAAATATGCTACTTCCGTAATAACAATATTACAGCTGTATGAGAGCTTCCGGGTCCCCTAACATGGGGATTCAGATTCTCTATAAATAAAACTCATGTAGCATGTTTTTCAAGAAATAAAAAAATAAAATAAGTATAAGGTTGTACAAACAGGTTTTAGAACAAGTTTCAGAAATCAAAATCATCACTTGGATTACATATTCAAAATATAGTAAATAAATGAAGGAAGGGAACTAATATGCTTGGCTGGGACAGATTGGGAAGCTAACCGGACCTCATTAATAAGAATATATAGTGGAGTAATAAGGTCTATAAAACCTATAGATTATGCATTGTATTCTTTTGTATCAGCATCACTGATTAAAAAAAGGGTGAAAGTATACAATCACAGGCTTTAAGAATTTGCCGTGGGGCTTTTTTTTTATCACCAGTTACAGGTGGAAATGGGAGAAATGCCTTTGGTAGCAACAATTGAAAATGGCTAACTGTATCAGTAAAAGGACACAAGAATGGTCACCCTTAAAGGATAATTCCGGTATTTAACACCTTGAGTCTATATTGTAGTTTGTTTTGGATGAACAAGAGTGGTGGACAACATTTTTTTGACAATGGTTCCTCTCTCAAGTTTTTGACTATAAAAGAATTGGCCATGGACCCATTTAACATTGGAGTCAATGGGCATGTCCGAAAATGTCATTAAAACAACCTTTAGCATTAGTTTTCAAAACTGTGCAACTCACCGAGTGATTAGTGATGTCAGTTGATGTTCCAGAAACAAAAAGTGTTGCGAAATACAGTTTATGTCGTGTTTTATTCGTCATTTTGTAAAATCCCATTGAATTCTGTTGAAGGACTGAGTGCTCTTTAATATAAATGCGCTAACGGAAACGGAAAGGGGGCTGTTTACATTTGGTCGATGTAATCTTTTTGCTCGCTTCCGTTTCTCATAAGGCTAACTTTTTAGGAACTTTACCGCAGTTTTTGACCGCACAAATTCGAAAGACGTGACCACTGACCAGTGCAATATGAAGTTGAACTCGACTGTGACCGTGAGTGTCCCGCGAGACATAAACATCGGTTATCGCCATCAAGTGGTCGGGAGTGTGCTAACGCTTCAGATTCAAATATTGAGCGGAAGTTACACGGTTGTGAAGTGTCTGAAAAAATAGTTCCACTATAGCAAAATAAACGGATTGGAATCATATATTGCGACGATATATTGTTTATAATCATCAACGAACACCACTAACCACTCGGTGAGTTTAACAGTTTTGTAAACGAACATTATTGGCTGTTTTAATGACATTTTCGGACATGACCATTGACTCCAATGTTAAATGGGTCCATGGCCAATTCTATTATAGTCAAAAACTCGAGAGAGGAACCATTGTCAAAAAAATGTTGTCCAGCACTCTTGTTCATCCAAAACAAACTACAATATAGACTCAAGGTGTTAAATACCGGAATTATCCTTTAAAGATGTTCTTATGAACTGTTGGGAATATGAATGTTCACAAGTAGCCAGTTTTGGGTGGGATGCTAATAATGAGGGACAAATTATGGGAATTTTTGATTATGAAATTTGTCTGACATTGGCAATATCAGATATACCTCCATGGTTATTTCCAATGCCGTTGGTCAATCTGCACTTACTGGAAGAAATAAATGACCCTCAGAGAAAGATTTCTAAAGATTTGTTGGTGAAACAATATTTAGGCTACATCAAGAGTACGCAAATATATACTGACGGATCAAAAGATCCTGAATCTGGGCATACATCTGCAGCATCCACAGCTGGACTTTTAAATAGGTGAAAGAACATCTAATTTCTTGTCTGTTTACTCCTCAGAATAGATTGGTATTCTATTGGTCCTTCTATGGGTGGAACTCGGAAGAGATACATTTTCCTCGTTCAATCTGTTCTGATTTTTTTTATCAAGCCTTATAATAGCCTATATAAAACTGATATATATTTGAACATATGTTCTTGGATAGGATAATGTACATAGAAACTCTTCAGAATTCATCAGTCAGGAATAGAAGTCTTCATTTTTGTGGATTCCTGCTCATGTGGGCATTGAGATGTTAATGTCCCTCTGGGGAAAGCTGAAATGAAGGGCTTAGTTTAAAAGATAATTATAGATGGCAAGAGTTATGGACACAGGAAGGAAAGGGAAGAAACTTACAGGAAATAAAAGAAGTAGGAAATGTGAGAGACGTTTGTGGCAAAATAAGGGATGACACAATAATTTCATGAGTTCGTATTGGACACACAGCTTTGAATCAATCACTTTTTAAAACTGGTAAACATAATACAGGATTGTGTGGATTAAAACTGTCGAACATGTTGTTCTAAGTGTGCTGGTTTAAAGAGCTTGCTGAACAATCATTCAAAAGTGACTACTAATTTATTAGAATATCTTAAGAAAACACATTGATAAGAAGAATCAACAATGTACATTTGTATTTATTCTTTTTTATTATTTATTTATTTTCAGTGTCCATCAACGCTTCTCACTGACTCCACCCCAGTAGGTGGCGGAAATGCACCAATACCGGTTTGCCAACCGCCATTAAATACAGAAAAAGAAGAAGAAGAAGAAGAGCTCGGCATGGTTGCGCATGTGATTATTTCGATATCTCATTTATAATGCCGGGTTTATTTATATATTGGTTTGTATAAACGTTTTTTTTTTTGGTAAGTTGTGATCTATTAACTCGCGTGTTAAGTCGTTTTAATAACTACGCGCAGTCTTTAACGATGCTTATAATGTTCATACTGCGTTTGTCTTTTTATTGATTATCTTTACCATTTCCATGTGTAACGTTACATGGAGCCAGCGGTTATAGTTTACTGAATGAATTGTAAAGTGGATTTTGTTGTCATTGGTGAGGTGTCATTGACTCTAACGTCTTTTTGTTTTGTGTTCTCAGATTAAGAGTAACTTATTTGCGATACATAATGGAATGTCAGGGCAGAGATTTCCTCAATTCACCTCCAATGAAAACTGTGCGTTTTGGAGGCAATGTTGCCAATACTTTAGCTAAACTACAACAGGCGAGTAGGGCCAGATTGTAAATACAATATAAAGCTAATACATATCACTGTCTGTTAAACTTTCCCTGACATGTCTGATGTGACGTCTACAGGGCGACTCAAGTGACTATGAACTAATAAAACATCAACTCTCAGATCCTGATATTAAGGCAAGTATTACCTTTAATGGATATTTCAGGGTTCCCATGCTCAATATTGTGTTCAGCTCGTTTTAGTTTAGGTAAATGTTGACTCCATTCAGGTCAATAATAGTGGCAGTGTTGCCTCGGTTCATCAGTTAAAGGTAGGGTAGGTAGGATTTATATAAAAACTTTTTACCAAATTTGATTAAACTTTCTATATATATCAATGCATAATTAAAATGTAAGTACTCTGATAAAAAGAGTATAAAAATCGAGTGACTCTAGACCGTTTAATCTTCATTAAACACAGCTCATTATTTCCATTCGGGACGAATCACAGGATTGGCTTGCGCGACTGTCACTCGACGTCGCCATGACTACCGCCGTTATTACTGGCTCTGCCCACGTGCGCGCAGTCGCGCACCCGTTTTTAGGTGGGAGTGAATGGAAATAATGAGCTGTGTTTAATGAAGATTAAACGGTCTAGAGTCACTCGATTTTTATACTCTTTTTATCAGAGTACTTACATTTTAATTATGCATTGGTATATAAAGACAGTTTAAACAAATTTGAATAAAAGTTTTTTTTAGACAATTCTGACCTACCCTACCTTTAAAGTTAAAGTGATGTTTAGTTTGTTTATTTAGTTATTCTCTCGAGCCTTAATGATTCATTGGCAAATCAGTCTGAATCAAAATTATGTATACAAATCCTAATTTAGCAATAAGCACAAATGTTTGGTGTGAGAATACTGGAATTTGTTTAAACATGCACAATGGAAATTTGCTTTCTAATTGTTATATTTCTCATTGTAGGATGCTCAAATTATCAGCTGGTTACAGGAATTCAGGGTTTGTGTCACTCAACTTGGAAAGGATCATGAGCAATTAATATATGTTGTTTTGGTGAGTGAAACAGGAATATGTCAAATGTTAATCAAATACAGTAAGGTCACTTAAGCTGTAACACATGACATGTTTCCCCACACAGAAGCTGCCATGGCTCGGTCGCAGTCAGGCTGTCGTGGAAGAATATCTGGCTTTTCTGAGTAATCTAGTGTCGGCCCAGACGGTTTATCTCAGACCCTGTCTCAGCATGGTCGTCTCTAATTTTGCACCTAGTAAGATAATTATTATTATTCCTTCACTCCATTCACTTTGTTCAGATCACTTAAAATCATGTTTTGCCTTTTTTCCAGAGAGAATAAGAATACAAGAGGGAAATGTGGATATTTCAGATTCTGATGACGAAGATGAAAGTTGGTGTATTTCATTATATAACTTCTTGTGGTTTGTGATTTAATTTGTGATATTAAGTTTTAGGCCTGTCACGATTATAAATAGATTGTATCGTTGTGGTTATTCTACCTAATCGCAATTATGTGAGAGAACTTTATGTGAGATAACTGCAATGGTTGTGCAGTTTAAATTTCAACTAAATTTTCGATTCCAAATAATGAAAATTATTTATTAAAACAAGTAAGCACTTAAAAAATGCCATCAATAGAACTTGTGTGTTTAATCAGACTGCGTTATATTATATTATTAATATTATTAAAATTTTACATAAATATTACTAAAAAAAACTTCTTTGGTTTACACTCTAAGTGACATGAACAAAACAGAATTAAATTGTCAAACGCAAATATTTGTATAATTAATCGTCAGCACAAAATGTGTGATCGTGACAGGCCTATTGACTATTGCTTTTGTTGATGTACCATTTTATTAATACTTTGGTAGCACTTTAAACATTTTGATGTAAACCAAAATGCCAAACAACGGCCACTTTTATCATATCCAGTGATTAGTTTCTGATTAGTTTTCTGATGAAACTTCCATTTGTTGGTGAAATTATGGTTTGTGTGACGTAGTTCCAGAGAGGCGTGTTACGGGCGTGTTTTAGAGAAGTGCTGTGGAGCTTCTGGCCCGTCAGTGGACACGCAGCATGGTTTTGGGCTCAGTGCTAAAGGTCCAACAAGGCTATTAGCCCAGCCCGGCCCGTTGAAAGCCCTGGCTCGCACTGGGCCACTAATCGACCTTCTACTCCACTCCATAATTCACTGTTTCTTTTCAAATTCACACAGATCTGCCAAGGACCTTTGATCAGTGTCATCAAGCCTTACAGCTGATTACGAGATATGTTCCATCGTAAGTGTCTCGCAAAACCCCCCAAAGCTTCTTTTAAACCTTTAGCAGTCCCTAATAAACTACCTCGCTCTTTCAGAACCAGTCGCTTCCTGATGCCAATCCTCTCTGACAAGTTCCCTTTTGTGCAGAAGTCCACCAGAACACTTGTGAGTTATTCACAGCACTTGAATCCAGTACTTGAGTAAAGTAATGTGATTATATGTGTGAATGTGATTGTTCTGAGGCCGTGCTACCTGTCCACACAGGAGTGTTATGTGCACAACCTGTTGAGGGTTTCGGTCTACATCCCTGACCTGAGGAGAGACATTTTAGAGCTCATCATCAGCAAGATGCTCACCCTAGATGTAAGTTGCACTGTACTGATGATGTCTTTGCATCCGTGTCCGTGCAGATGTTTGATTGCTGTTTTTTTTGTTTTGTTTTTTACACATTTAGGTTAGTGCACCACGGAGTGAGATTGAAGAAGTGGAAAGTGGAGCTCAGCAAGATGCCAGTGGAGCATCGCAGGATGAGTGCCTCTTCAACATGGTGAGTCCAAAACTCTAATGTATAACACTCACATAAAAGCACAAAAAGCCATACTTAATGAAAGTGAAATTTAAATTGATCATGTACTTTTCAGTCGTTTTAAACATATATTGAAGAATGTTGTGTAGTCACTGTTTTACTTGCAGTGAATGTGAGTGGGAGCTTTCAAGCTTAAAAAAGAGCCAATATTATCATAAAAGTAGTCTATACCAGAGGTCTTTAACCCTGCTCCTTCAAACACACCTGAACCAGCTACTCAAGGATCGCTTAAAAATCACAAGCTGAAGCAGGTTAGAAGTAAACTTTGCAGGGCAATGGGTCTCTAGGAGCAGAGTTTGAAGACCTCTGGACTATACAAATATTTTTATAGCAACACAGCAGGTTTGTTTGAGGAAATGGCCTAACTCATTTGTATCATAGTCTTTCTTTTAATGTTTGAATAGTCATAAATCTACTCTTTTGATATGGTTGATTCAGGATGAGGAAGAGGACTCTCCAGTGAATTCAACACCTGATGGAGCTGTAATGGTCCATCCCATGGCAGAGAGACTGGACACAATGATGACTGTCCTGCTGGCTTACATTAAAGACATGTGCCATGTTAATGGTCAGGGAATTATCATTTTATTAACTCAATAGTATTGTTGTTGTTTTTTTTTAAAGGGATGTCAGTTAAGAAGAACGTTTAATCGCAACTCGGTTAGCACATTCAGTCCTTTTTTTAGGAATGAAAATATAACCTTTCAAAAGTTTGGGGTCAGTAAAGACATTTTTAATCTTATAAAATATTTTTGTTTATAATAAATTAACTTTCTATTCATCAAATAATTTATTTTGAATTACACAAATACTAAGCAGCACAACTATTTTCAACATTGGTGATGATAATAAATGTTTCTTGAGCATCAAATCATAATAAAATTATTTCTGAAGGATCATGTGACACTGAAGACTAGAATGATGCTGAAAATTCAGCTTTGCATCACAGGAATAAAGTACATTGTAATATATATTAAAATAGAAAACACTTATTTTAAATTGTAATAATATTTTACCGTGTTTGCTGTATTTCTGATTAAATAAATGCAGTACTGGCGAGCATAAGAGACTTGGAGACAAAAACATAAAAAAATCTCCAGCCCAAAACTTTTGAATGGTAATATATGTGTAATGATTGTGTGAGCAAGTTTGTGTGGATGACTGCAGAATATATATATATATATATATATATATACATGTAAAGAGTGTTAAAATATACCAGCATTAATATATAACTAATGACATGCATTATTAATATGTGCATTCATATTATACACATTTTTCTTGTTTGTTCCAATCTCATTAGGCTCTTTAGATATTGAGAAAACCAAAGCTCTGTACAGAGACCTGGTGTGTGTGTTTGATAAGGTGGTGCTTCCCACTCATGCTTCCTGTCACGTGCAGTACTACATCTTCTACCTGTGCAGCTTCCATCTGGTAAGGTCCCATACTCTCTCATTCACAAACAAACAAAAAGCATACCTAGACATCAAAAACCTTTTTTCTTTTTTTCAGGGTTTGGCTGAAGCTTTTTTGGATCACTTATGGAAACTGTTACAAGGCCCCAACCAGCCCCCCATCCTGAGACAGGCCGCTGCTGGGTACATGGGCAGCTTCATGGCAAGAGCCAAGTTTTTGCCAGTGTCGTACGTGACTTTATCATGCAGTTTTATCTTATCTAATACATCAGAGTTCAATATTTAATCATCTTTCTTGGCAGTGGTTTGTTACCTCGATTAGGTAATTAAACATTAATGCCTCTTTGTTGGTGTCTGAGAAAGAAAAGGGGTTTGATTGGACACGGGTACCTTTATTTGTCAAAACATAATTTGAAACCTACATGTCAAAATTGGTGCTGTAGAGTTTCCTCTCTCTTCCATAGGACAGTCAAGGCCTGTCTGGACCTGTTAGTTCCCTGGCTGCACCTCTACATTGACAGTCAGGACATGGGATCCAAAGCATTCTGTGACATCAATCTCCACGGCCCCTTTTATGCAGCCTGCCAGTCTGTGTTTTACACACTGATCTTCAGGCACAATGTCATTCTGGAGGGCAGTCTGAAGAAAGGTCAGTACATGTGGAATTTAAAGGTGCCATGTGAAAAAATTGAGGTAAAAATGAGCTACACGCATCAAAAGAATGAGAAGAAATAAGGGCGATGATGTCATTAAAAAAATTTCAAGTTATAGTGCTGCAGAGATATCAACCTTAATTAGCATTAGCATTACTAGCCACGGCCCGACAGGTGTCTTAATACCAGTTTCGGCCATGGGAGGCGGTATGCGGGCAACATAACCACCAGCCAACCTGCAATACACGAATAACTCGCACGGCTTGTGGGCGTACTTGAACCTGATGTCAATCGTGTGGAAAGTACAGCCCACTACTTCATTTCAATTCAAGGAAGAGAGCGGAAGGATGGCTGAAGCCTTTGGCAAGAGACCCCTACACCACCACCGCGCTCTGAAGCACACATCAGATCAGATAAGAAAATGACCGCTCGTCACGGTCCGGGCTCGAAAGCGCGGGGGACAGCGAGCGAACTGCAGCGCATAGCCCTGTTTTACAACGTTCAGCACCCATTCTGACACGCCCGGGATCGCTCCCCATGCTTTCGCACGCATAGCTAGGGGCAGAATGGTCTCCGTGTTCTGACCGCCGCACTGCGCGGGTTCGAGAAACTGAAACGGAGGTATCAACGCGGCGCGCGCGCCCTCGTTGTCTGAATATTGCTGCTCGCTGACGACAGCAGCCGCTGTTTCACATTCAATGACTCGGTCGCTAAGGACGGAGAACAATTTGTGGCGCGAACAGGTCATTTGTAGCCTACTGTATCTTTCAACAGTGTTCGTGTTTTTTTTACTATAGAGATGATCGGTTCACGTGCGCTGTCTGATGTTGACCAATGATGTTGACAGAATGCTGTCTGTCAAATTAATTTAATTCAAACAATGTTTATATACAACTCAAAATGTAATATGAACAAAACGAATATGAACATATTCACTGGTAAAGGTGAAGGGGAGTAGCTTAATGATGTCATGTTTCAAAATCACTTGACATCACCCAACGTTCCTCTGGAGGCAAAACGTCCTCTATTAGGCTTCGGCTATGGCTCTAGGGTTGTTGTGAAGGTTGGGGCGGAGCATAGAGACTATGCCGTTTCTCGTCTGTTACTCTAGAGTAGACCAATTCACTTTATGGAGGTATACTGCCCCCATCTGGTATGGAATGTGGAGTATGACTTGATTTTTTCGCCAGACAATACACATGGCACCTTTAAATCATTTGTAAGTTGTACATTTTTGTTTTCCTGATCTACTTCAAAGGGATAGTTCACCCAAAAATGAAAATTCTGTCATTAATTACTGACCTTCATGTCATCCTCATGAGAGATTTCTGTCTCTCCATTGACAGTCTACGCAACTACCACTTTACCGCTTCAAAAAGTTCATAAAGAGGTCGTAAACCATTATGAATTGAGGGGTTTAGTCTACATTTTCTGAAGTGACTCGATCAATTTATATGATGCCGCTTTAAAGCGTCAGTGTCAGTTGCCTTTCTGGAGCTTGAAAGTGGTAGTTGTGTAGGCTGTCAATGGAGAGACAGAAAGCTATTCAGATTTAATCTAAAATTTCTTCATTTGTGTTCTGAAGATGAACGAAAATCTTACGGGTTTGGAATGACATAAGGGTGAGAAATTAATGACAGAATATACATTTTTGGGTGAACTAATCCTTTAAACTTGTATTCACACCTGCCTTGTTTGGTTCGATTGAATCGAACTCTAGTTCGTTTCCCCCCTTGGTGCGGACCTTTTGGGCAGGTGTGAATACAGCAATCGAACTCGGTGCGGACCAAACAACCGAACCGAGACCCAGCTGAAGAGGTGGTCTCGGTACGGTTCCAAACGAACTCTGGTACGGTTCGTTTACGATGTGAACATGAACCGACCCAATATCGGCCCAATATCAATATTGTTCATTCAAGTGCGAAAGAGAATTCCATTCCGGCACCCTGTCTGGCCACACGATACTGCTGCGCGTCTTTCTGCGCGTCGTGAGTGCATCATTGGAATGGAATGAATGAATGAGTGTGCGCATCAGGACATTCAGAGCGTTCTCTTTAGTCTAATCGCGCATAAATGCTTTAAAAGCATTTGCATGAATACGAGCGAGTTCATATAATGTAACGATAGTTACAATACAAGGATGGTGGGTGTGGGGGGGTGCTGTGTTAATTTACGTTAAACTGGTCAAACTTCATCGCAAGCGTTAACGTTGACAGCACTTGTTAGCAGTATATACAATAATAATCTCATTATTTGAATGTGTGAGCATAGCCCCTCTCTATGAATCTAAACTTATACCCACTGTCAGCATCCCATGGTAGGCGCACATGAGAGCATGTTCTCTCCGCCGGAACCGTCTTGCAGTCGTCGTCTTCTCAAAATCCGAATTATAACATCGTAGATGACATTGTGTCATATGATACTCATTAGTTTATTCATATTGCGTTTGTAGAGAATAACACAAAAACAGTAAAAGAACAAATATTGCAGTACAAAATATCTCCAATTTTTTTTTTTTTATATATATATATATATATTTTTTTTTGCATTTCCTGATTTCCCTACTTGAGAATCCTTGTCCAATGATGAATGGACGACCTTAGCACACGTGTGGTTTTGTTTACACATTTTGGTTCACTTGCAAAAAGAGCAGTGTGAAAGCGAACCGTACCAAACAAAAAAACAAAACAAAATTTTTGGTCCGGACCAAAGCAAGTGAACTATAGGACTTTCCTGGTGTGAATACTGTAAAAGAGTGCATTCACACTAGTACTTTTGATGTGAACTCGGGTTTAACTGACGTCAGAGTTTGGTTCGTTTGGATGATGTGAACGCTGTTTTCCAAACTCGGGTTTGCACCTGTGAACCATACCCAAGTCTGCATAAAAAGGGTGGTCTGGGGTACGGTTCATGTGAACTCTGGTACGGTTAGCTGCTGATCTGAGCGCAATCATACTAAATCGCGGAAGTGAAACGCTATTGATGTTTGATTTGATTAAAACTGCTTCTCACTCACTTTCCTGACAAGCGTGACTGACGCACTATAAGCAGAGGCCCGACTTCAGCAGAAATGGACTGCCGCGTTCTTTAGAACATTTGTAGTACATTTGTGTGGAAGATAGATGCAAGTGCTGTTGTGCTGACCCTTTAAAAAACAAAAACAAACATTAAAAACATCTTAATTTAATAGTGAGACGAGAAACGCTATGCATTTTGCTGCCTTCTCCTGTGTCCTTGTTACCTCCTTTGATGATGCAAACGCACCGTGGTTTAACTTTAGACCCAAATAATCCAGCACGGGGAGGGAGAGCAATTGAACTCTGGTTCGGACCAGGCAATCGAATTAAGTGTGAAAGCACCCTCAAAGATCAAAGTCCTTTTTTTATTAAAGTATTTTAACAAAAGTGCTTCATTGTGACGTTTGTCTGCCAAAACAAACTCGTGTGGTCCAACCAACATGCAGAAAAAAAGGGAAGTGATATAAAGAGGACCCTCTCATGACTGTCAAGGTCAATAAGTCTCTTAAAATATCAGATAATTTGATATTTTTTAGTCAGTTCAGGTTGTAAAATAAAAAAATTATAGTAGAATTAAAATAAGTATGTTATTACTTTTTTTTATTTGATGATTGCACCACATGATGTTTTGTTTATATTTCATATATTTCATTGTAAAAAAAAAAGATATTAGTAAGAATTAACATGAATATGAAGAGTACATGTCTAAGACCTTGACAAATGTGTTTGCTTTTCTTTATGGTGAATACTTAGACCATAAATTTGATCATTCTGCAGGGTTGGCGTATCTTCAGGGTTTGAATCTTGAGCGTATAGTGATGTGTCAGCTCAACCCTCTGAGGGTCTGTCTACCTGCTGTCACCAACATGTTTGCAGCCATCACCAGGTACAGCACGAGAGAGATATCGTTCATCAGGTTACAAAGCTTTATGAAATTAAAGCATGACAAATGAGGGCTATTTCACCCGTCTGTTGGCAGGAAGTACCAGCTCGTGTTCTGTTACACCATCATTGAGCGGAACAACCGGCACTTGTTGCCAGTGGTGAGGAGTTCAGTGGGCGGCAACTCTGTGTACACTAACACAAACCCCCTGGATACCTTCTTCCCTTTTGATCCATATCTCCTGAAAAGGTATGAAAATCATGTCCATTTCGATCAATATCTGCACTGGAATAATAGTTCACTGGAGGTTTATTTATTTGGTCATTTTTACAACAGCTCTGGAAAATTCATTGAGCCAATCTACCAGGTGTGGGAGGAGCCATCCGACTGTGTGATTCAAGTGCCCAAAAAGGAAGCGAGAAAGGTGACCCTGACCTGCATTCACAGTGGCCACAAAGAGGATTTCATTTGGATACTTAAAATATCTTTTTGTGACGTACAAGTGAAATAGCTTTGGGAACTAGAAAAAATACAGGGAGGGACTTGATTTTGTTCATTGGGAATTGATTAGATGGTTATGGCTTGCTATTGTTATGATGTCATGTGAGTGACAGGTTGTCCCGCCCTCTCACCTGTAAACACTTTATCAGAGAAGGGATGTTATTTTGATTAAAGATTACGAGGGCATATAAAATGTGCATGGATAAATCATTCATAATAAATACATCAATATTCCATAAACAAACAAACTAAATGATGGGTGTCAAATAACACTTTGATCTTCTCACAGGGGTCTATGGAGGAGGAAGATGACTTTCTGCATGGAGAAACACCTCATGGAGACTCAATAATGGGCATGACTCCGGGCTCTTATGACTCCCATCTGCACAGTCCGCGGAGTGTGGGCTCGCCCCCCATCTCCTTCCTGCAGCGGCCTTTCTGATCCACTGCTGGAGTGGACAGCTGGTCACAGATGGGTCACAGACTTCACGCCATGAGGGGGCGCTCAAGGAATGCTTGTGCTAGCGCAGATCTTTCTCTTGACACAGCAGCATTACTGACCCCAGTGTTTGTCAGTAGTTTTACCCTCTACTACACTTTAAGACTGCATCATATAATACAAATGTGTTTGTTGCATATTTTAACTATATTTGTAGTAAAATGAAAGAAACATTGGTTCTCAAGTAGACAGTCTAATGTTTTTTTTTTCTGTTTTCAGGAGACTCTCGAGACTATTGTAATTAAATTATCACTGAGATAATTAGCAATTTTTGGTAATATTTTCAGCTTGTTCTGAAAGCATTGGAGAGTTTGTAGTTTACTGGTGGTGTATTTCATTGGTAAATGGGCATCACTTCCCATGTTATAAGTTTGAGGTCTGACTAAATCTTTGTCTGTTTGTACAAAATATTTTGTAGGAAACTGACCATCATTTAAAGATGGAGTTCTGTTATTTGTTAAAATGTTATTGGAATATTTGGACAACTTGTCATATTCTGTACAAATTTCACAACATGCAGTGAATATGTTCTGAATGTTGTGCAACATTCAAGAGTTTTTGTACTCTGTAAGATAATTAACATGAAATAACGAAGTGGTCATGCTATTTTATCAAAATGTTAGAAATATGTCATTATTGATTGTTTTCCTAAAGGCATATTACTTTATTCATTTTTTTTAAATATAATTTTCTCCCACCAAAAATCCAAAATTTATTTAGTATTTTGAGTAATACAATATGAAGGTCAATAATTGCATTTTTATCCTTAAGCTAGATATATATTACTGTTCAAGTTTGGGGTCAGGATTTATCTATTTTTTTTTTAAAGAAAATTCAGCAAGGGTGCATTAAATTGATAAAAAGTGAGAATAAAGACATTTATAGTTTTACAAATTCTGTTAAATAAATGCTGTTCTTTTGAACTTGCTTTTCATCTAAGAATCGTTAAAAAAAAAAGAATCAGCAACTGTGATTTATATATATATATATATATATATATGTGCAAAAATAAAAGTTACTAGAAGGTCAAATTTGGTGATGCATCCTTAACAGAAACTGTACATAATGTGAAAATGTGCATAGTCATATCTTTAAAAAAAAAAAAGCAGACATATGCAAGCTGTTGCAGATTACACAAGCATTAAAACTGTGTCAGCATGCAACCCTTGGTTGCCAAATAAAAATGTTAAAATATTGTATCATGAGCCAGCTGTGGCACAACAATGTATACTGGCACATAAGCATGAGTGGATTTAAAAATAACAGACAAACCCTCTAGTATTTTGAGTGTCAAAGCTCTACCAAATTCCACAACATATAATCATACAAAAACACACATGACACATTTGTTCTGACTTTAATAAAAACATTACAAGAAAGATATTTAGGCCACACATATGATGCAATCTAGTTAAATCACAGGACTACATGTCAGCATTTGTAGAGCATGTGCTCTTATTATAAACCACCTGCATAACCGTACACCTCAATCCTCAGGAAATGAATGATACCAGCTTATTACACATTGATATAGGTGATTGTAGATCCTTTACACGCCAAGACAAAACAGCCGAATACAGTGTGCTTATGAAAACAGTAACCTGAACCATGTGCATTGTTCAGCTGAATGGATGCATTCGGGGTGGAACGCTGCAATATGACCCCCATTACTTGATTCTAGTGCCATGCCATCCAAAATCCCCCTCAGAACTATCAGTATAGTCACGAGGACACTGAGATGGAGCAAAGTTACTGTCCATCTCAGAAACAAGCCACGAAGGATCCCCCCTAAAGCACTTAACAGACCATACCTGATAGTAGTGCAGTGGATGCTGGGTGACATTCGACCGACCTGTACCGCAAATGCGTCCGAGCACAGACTGGCGTGATCGGCAAATACACGAAGAGGACATCGAAGGGTTCGACGGCAAGATTTACAAGCTTTATGACGGCAAGCGCCCACGTACTTAGAAGCGAGCATGTCTATGTGTGTCTGCATAATAAAAGATTCGGACCGAAAATATAAAATCTTCAAAACGTCATAGCACTTCTCAGAACAGATACAAATAAGCATCATATCAAATGATGAAAAGTGGGGACTGTCCCAAAAATCCCTAAATGAAATGTAATACATGTACTGTATAATATAGCTAACTCTAAAAGAGAGGTCAGCTGCTCAGCCACATGTGTTTTCATTACAGTGGTTGAATGGGGAGATATATGTCTGAATGCTCTCTTTCTCATTCTGAAGAGATCATCTTCCTAACTCTTCGTGTTTTGCACGGCACACGCTGACACGCTTGAAATCGCATTTGAGCATCTCAAAGTCGCCTCTGCGGTTAATAGTGCCGTTTGTGTTTCAGATTTCAATCCCCTTGGTTGGTTTCTCCCTTTACATTATGACACTGAGTAATGCTACGTATTAAATAAGTACATGGACTGCATTAAAAAAAAAGGAGTATCAGTTTGATCAGTAGAGCTCAGGCCTCTGATACCACAGGAGTAAAAACCACACTGCAGAACTTCAGTCTCTTATTTTCCACAGTATAGTTTCAGTTCAGCCTTGATGTTCTGAATGAGAGCCCGGTTTGTCTGTCCATCCCAGACGCTTTACTGACCTCTCCGCTCTACTGCAGGACCGCCAAGGACAGGAGGTTGTGGCCAGTGAACGAGGCTACAGGGAAAAAGAGAGCATGATTGTAGATTATGTGTGGCATTACGTAAATCTATAATATTCTACTGTAAATATGATACTGAATCTGAAAAATGTGCATGTTGCATTCTTTTCAGAAGTCATATGCCTATGCCATATTCCCTTCAGAGTACACAATTATTACGGTATTATTTTTTTTACTGTTAGACTTGAGTGAAGAAAAAGACTAATTTTCAAATTGCCATAAATCAACATTTCAGGAAAATGTTTTGGGGTTTCTAACAGGGCATGGCTTTCATACATGTCCCCTGTAGTGGACACTAGGACGTAAAGCATGTTTATCAGGCATTTTGAGAGATGCAGCAAGTGAATAGGGAAAGAGATTATATATCAATATTCATATGAAAATGTTGCCCATTATTACTCCCATTATTACACTTCTTTTTTTTAATTACATGTTGCCCCAAGAATACATTAGCATAACATATGAATACAATATCATTATTATCATATCATAATTCAAGACAATTAAAAAACCTAGAAGTGAAGGGTCTTTACAGCCTTTTAATTTCCAGAATATGTGTGTGTTTGCAGGAGCGTATTATTTATTATTACACGGCTCTGTGGCATCCAGCGGTATGTTACTCCCTGAGAACAACCGGTAAAAACTGATAACACAGGCTCATCTGGGTAACTGAAGCCAGCGCTTTACGCTTGCTAGGAAAGTTGTTGTTTTTTCGTGGAAGTTTTGCGTTTGGTGAGCTAATAAAATATGAAAACTCAAATCATTATTTTGTGAACGATTATTTATTTATGTCATCCAGGTATCGTGGACTATCGTAGACAGCTTCTGCCATTTTGCGACTATTGGTTTGTACTCTGTTTAAAAAATCTTAACTGTTTGTTATTTTATAACCCATTACAGTTTCATCTCTGATCAATATCTCTTATCTACATAATTATTCATGAGGCAAAATACGTGTAATAAGTGGTATGACTGGACCTTATCCCTTAAATGTCCTGTCTAGTTTGAACTTGCCACGCTAGCAACTGCTTTCTTCGTGAAAGCTTTGCGTTTAAAGAGCTAATAAAATATTTCAAATCAAGTCAATATTTCGTGTCTAATTATTTACTTACGTGGCAAGTAGCAGTGTGATGAGCGGGATAATGTACATGCGGTCGGTTGTTATCGCAGAATAAACCTGATCCCCCTGTCAGGGTTTACTCTGCGATAACAACTGGCTGGATGTACATTATCCCTTACATAACATTTGGTCCTGACTGAAAGATTCTGATGCATCGAATGCAAAGAATCTTGGAAGTGAAGTGTCCATCGGTTTCGTTTCAAAGGACCTTTTGAAATGCACCCTTGGCTTCTGCTTGGATTGACCCAATGACATGGCTGCCCTGATTGTTCTTATTTCCAAATGGCATAAGTAATGCCAGTAGTTGTTCAAAACCCCTTGTCAAACTGGGTAACTGACATGCTTTGCAAGGCCAGCAGTTATAGTGAAGGGTTTTGTGGCAGATAAATGAACATTTGGCCTGAGCTAAACTCAGCTGACAGCAGCAGTTGAAGGGAAAAATGCTGATTGCTTCATAACACAATAAAACGGCCACTCACTTTGAATCACAGTCCTCTTCGGACTTCACAACGCATCCCTCTACGTACTGCGGTAATGCTGCAAAACAACCAAACAAGTTCAAATGAGTTCATTAGAACAAAGAGTCCAGAAAATGTCCCATTCTATCAGATGAAGTCACACTCCACTCAAACAGAGTCAGACTGAAACAGCTTTGAAGCAGCCACTCAGATTAGATGCCCAGAACTGGTGATGATCTACTACACATTTCTCACTTACTGTGATCCTCAGTGCAAAGCGAGCAGACACCATCCACAAGCTCTTTGGCCTCCGCTGCGAGCTGGCAGGCGGGGTCGGGGATCGGGGAAGGTGTGTCGGGGCTGTCAGTCGCTGGAGACGCCCGTGCGGTCCTGTAGGATGAGGAGGAGATGTCATGATCACTGATAGGGGGGGATCACTGCAACTTTCAATGTGTTTGGTTTGAAAAACTTACCCATTTTCAATCGCAAATAAGCTGGTGTTGGTGAGAACTTTGTGGACATTCTGTAAAAAAAAAGTGCAAATTATAAACTTGGATGTTTTTTAGTGTTCTTGATGGACCACTGATACCTTAATACAACAGATTACAACTGATTTTAAGTCAAAAAGTGGTTTGTTTTTACCTGGGCAAAGCCAAGGAGTTTCTTGTTGGAAATCTCCAGGTGTTTCCGTGTGAGTTCAGACCTTCTCAGCTGGCTGTCAATGACGTTGAACCTTCTGTTCAGATCCATCACGTCCTCCTGAGAAAAAAATGGCCTTTAATACCAGTGTTGTTAAGTGAACTAAGGGGACATTTACACAACACCGCATTCTAACTAAAAACAGAAAACCTTTTATGCGCCTTGACTGTTCATTTACACGATTTACACGGGCCTGAAGATGCAAACGTTTGAAAACATGTTTCAAAGTGCAATTTTTTTGAAACAATATCGTATCATGATATTGTGTGATTTGTGAGAACGGTGACGTCAACCAAAACGACAACCAAAACAACAATAGCGGACTACAGGTCTATGTTTGTGCTGCTGAAGATACAGAGTTTATTAACGCTTCTCCAGCAAAGTATTGTATTCACCGCTCTGTAGAAAAATGTAATGCAAAATACAATACATTTTAGCTGAAGTATTAAAATGACAAACTAAAAGTGAAATAAAAACAAATTAAAGCTAAACAAAAATGACAAAAAAGCACAAACAAATGACTAAAGCAAACTAAAATTGAAAATGTAAAAAATAAAAATTAATTTAAAATTTCTAAAATTGAATTCTATAATAGTGAACACTGTTTCAAGTGTTCATCATGACCTGGACTGGACAGTGTTTTATTAGATAACAATCACCTAGCAACTTATTTCAAAAAGTTTTCATCCATTGCATCATCTTTTAAATTTCTTATAAATGATATGAATAATTTTTCAGAAAACAAAGAGATGTGGATTACCTTGGTAGCCTCAAGTCCTCTCTGTTTCTTTCCGGCTACCTGGTTCTTCAGATCTTTGATTTCAGCCTCCAGGAGCTGAATGACCTCCTCGTAGTCTTGTTCGGCACTGTTAGTCTGTCTCTGAACAGCCTCTGCTACCTGCAGCTTACTCTTCAGACACTTATTCTCTTCCACTGTGGCCGTGGCCTTCTGTTTCATCCACGCGTGGGAATAAGGGAACACACAAATTGACGGGTGGACCAATGTCTTAAAAGTTCAGATGCTCATGTTGTGATGTTGATGTATTAAACCAGCTCTCATGCTTCTTAATATTTGGATGTCATATTTTGAGACATTTAAGATTAGTCACAGGGAAGAAGTCGTGTTTATTTCCAGGCTTTACCTCAGTCGTCTTCTGCAGTTCCTCCTCCAGAGTCTTCTTACTGTCTTCTGTGTCTTTCAGTAACACCTGAGAGCAATGTAATGGATGTTCATGTCACAAAAGCTTTCTGCACAAATGTTTAGCTCAGTCTTGTACAGAGCCTCATACATGATGCGTGGAAGAAAAACAGATATTGTGGCCAATAGATATTTGATCCCACAACTTTTTGCCACACCAATGATGTGTGAATTAACTACCCCACACACCCTTAACCCAATGCACAACTTACACACACACACACACACACACACACACACACACACACACACACACACACACACACACACACACACACACACACACACACACACACAAAATATTCTTTACATTTCTTCTCTTCTCTAGCTTCTCTCTATTTAGTTGTCAGAAAACCTGGCATTGTTTATTAATTACGAATATTGTTGACTCCTTGACGTATTGCTTTGTTCCTTTCTTGTAAGTCGCTTTGGATAAAAGCATCTTCTAAATGCATAAATGTAATGCAAATGTATATTAAATGTAAATGTGCAAATAGATCAAATGTAAGAAAATAAAAAATAAATCATGATCGAAATTATGACATACAATCATCATTTCGATTTCCTGTCAATGTCAACTGTCATCATTTCAAAATTTTAAATCATAATTTTGACTTTGTATGTCATAATTTGGACTTTATCTCAAATTCAATTCGTCAAAAGTCTGACTTTTGTCATAATTTTAATGTATGTCATAATTATGATTTATTCTATCATAATTATGACTAAGTATGTCATAATTATTATTTACCAAAGCATGAGTCTTTTTTTCTTATGTGGCGGAAATGAGCTTCCCTAATTTTGCTTCTTTTTTTTTACTATTCATTTTCTATCTATTCTGTTTATTCTATATATTTTTTGTTGTTGTTTTGTGGGTTTGTGTGAGGAATATTCCACATGTGTGGAAACATGGAGTTGTAGAGGAAAGAACTTGATAAACATGATAAACATGATGAAAATGATGAAGATAAACATGATGGTAAGTTTTCCACTGAGGGAAAAGTTGTACGAGCTGCTACAGTTTTTTTTTTTTAGTGCAATCAGTCAAGGTCAGACTATCATTCTTACAATTTGACTACCGGTAATTCATTTACTGGACAATTGTCGGTTTATTTACTCACTAAAGCCAATTTTGACTTGAATTTGGCACTTAGCGAGTGTTCATTTTGGACCCTGCAGTCAGCAATTATAGTCCTATACTTATCTATTGATTGAAGGAAGCAACACAATCCAGCTACCCCTGTTTATTTCAGTACTCACCTTGAGTTGTTTCATTTGCAGCTGGAGTTGTTTGACTTCCGTCTGAAACTCCTCCAGCTCCTCACTGCTGTAGCTGCACTCTGACTCATAGGTCTGAAAGAGAGAGTGACAATGTTAAAACAACTCTTTCATAAGTGTGTGACCCTGCCTCTGGGATCTAAAAGAAAACAACAACATTAAAACCAGTACCAATTCAGTGCTCATACATCTATGTGAGACAAATCCAAAGGCACAGGCTACAAAACAGGCAAACTCTGACAATCGAAGCGTTTAAGAGCTTAAAAGACAGCTTTGATAACTTTTCTGAGCAGGAGAAAAGCTCATTTAAGATCCCTGAGTAAATCTCCCGACATGCTCAGCTTCAGGAGAAAGTGAAGTCTCAGATGTGAGGAGGTGCTCTGAGGATTGTGCCGAAGTTTAGCCCAAATCAAAGTCAAGCACTCCGATACTAAATCCTGCGGGTCTACTTACAGGGGAATGAAAGGCAGAGGTGTCCATCAAACTTGCTGCTTCCTGATAGGAGAACATAAAGGGTCCCTGTCCCAGTCCCGCCTCCTCCAGCTTCTCTTGATACACACTGCGGGTGGCTTCCACAAAGTCTTAAGGAAACAGAGGAATAGTTAGAAATAGAAATAGCCAAGAATTACACTAGAAATATAAAAAGCATGTAAGAAATTAATATTATAAAAATTACAGTATCAAAATCATTATGGATTTTTTATGTTAATTTTTTTTTTTTTTTAAGAGTCAGTCACAACTCAGAGGCTGCATTTATTTGAACAAAAATACAATAAAAACAGTAATCTTGTGAAAAAAATTACTTCTTTTTTTTATTTTAATACATTTTGAAATGTAATTTATTCCTGTGATGCAAAGCTAAATTTTCAGCATCATTACTCATTGTCAGATATTCAGTGTCACATGATCCTTCAGAAATCATTCTAATATGATGATTTGCTGCTCAAGAAACAGTTGTGCTGCTTAATATTTTTGTGATAAAAACTGTGATACACTACCTTTTAAACATTTGGAAAGTAAGATATCAACAAAAGAAAAAGAAAATCACAGGAATAAATTCGATTTTAAAATAGAAATTATTTTAAATTGTAATAATATTAACAATATTACTGTGCTTTTGATCAAATAAATGCAGCCTTGTTATTCGAAACTTTTGACCAGTCTGAGTGTAGATTTGAAAATGTGATTTCAGGTCAACATTTGCTTTCTAAACAGAAAAGTGGGTGCCATGTACATGTAGTCTCTTCTCCAGTCACTCAGCTAGATATATCCAGAGTTTCCCTCATTACAGCAGAAAGATCATCTAGAGGGAATATTTATGTTCAGGTGCCCTTGCTGTAAGTGTTTGCACAGCTGAAGTACATGAAAACAGGCAGAACTCTTGCTCCACCACACACACTTTGATCAGGATTTGCCGTGGTGACATTTTACTGCTGATAAGTTCAGGAATGAAGCGTAACTCCCTGTCAAGAGCAGCCTGGAAATATATTTAGCTGTCTAAGTTTGTACTGAACCCAATTTTTTTTTCCTGACAATCTGTCTCTAAAAACTCATTCGACTGTAAGTGTTTCAAAGCACAAACTCAAGCCCAATATCCAAATATGGAATGTGTCTCCCTTTTCAAAAGGGGTATTTCCGTTCATGTCAAAATGTGATTATTTTCTGTGGTTATTTCAGGAGGTTGGTAACCTCACCTTAGGCACGCAAGCCAAACCAGTAATCATTGGCATCTAAAGATGAATACGGGAGAGATTAATATTAAATGTGTTTTTTTTTCAGTTATTTCAGTCATGTTGAATTCCAACGCTTTGCGTGCTAAACTCCATCTTTTTTCCCGGATAAACTGCAGTAATCCTTTTTTCTTCATCATGCAACCTGTTTAATTTAGTTATAATCACTATGGAAGCCTATCACTCTAACAGTGAACAGTGCAAGTAAACTGCCTATCAAGTGGTCTCATGTGCACATACTGGTGATTCAAAAGTGAGAAAATGGCACTTCAGATCAAAAGAGTTGCTGACCCCTGTTTCGGATTCATCATCTCCAATATTAAAATATGTGATGAATATGGGAATATAAGTCCGCATCAAAATGATTGTAAAAATGAGGAAAATGTCCTGCATCTACAGTAGTTGACTGACTGAGGATCATGTTAAGAATGTGTCTATACCTCCATATGAGACCGTTCCCTGAGGGTCTGTAGTGAGACTCTCTCTGAGCTGCCGTCTCTTCTCTTCTGTTAAATCCAGGCCCAGGTACGACAGAGCCTGCAAAATGATCAAACGGTCAAAAACCTTTATCATTATAGTGCTACAAGCCTGTTCAACCAAATCTAGCTCCTTTGAATTTTCAGCAGCCTGCAGTGCACTGCCATTCTCCAAATCGGGATTGGGGAGATCAATTTTCCAATGTTTTATTATTAATTTACTACAAAACGAGTGCAAAATGTTTCTTTAAAAAAAAGAAGAAAAAACTTTAACACTTTACAATAAGGTTCATTGGTTAACATTAGTTAACTACCTTAGTTAACATGAACTAAGAATGAACAATACTTCTTCAGCATTTATTCATCTTAGTTAATATTAATTTCGACATTTACTAATACGCTATTAAATTCAAAGGTTGTATTTGTTAACTTTAGTAAATGCACTGTGACATTGACAAACAATGAACAGCTGTATTTGTATTAACTAACATTGACAAAGATGAATAAATACTGTAACAAATGTATTGCTCATTGTTAGTTCATGTTAGTTAATACATTAACTAATGTTAAATAATGAACCTTATTGTAAAGTGTTACCGGAAAAACTATAAAAACAAAAAAGGAAAATAACTATAAACACTGAACCTTAAATATTTCGTATATATTTTAAGAGTTGACTGATAACTATGATTCCTTATCAACTGTATAGTATCCAGTCATGCTTGAAAAGAGTCATGCTACTGCTACATACACAAGATGGCAGTGTGGTAACGGAGGTCAAGTCAGTGGCGTACAATAAATCCAGGCTTATGGTCCATAAGAGTTCAAAAGGCATTAATAAGGCTAATCAGATTAAGGTCGAACCAACAATATGATACTGCCACAAAAATAAGATATACTGTTCAAACACCAATGGCAAGAAATCGGTCCTGTACCAGATACAATATCTGCTTGAAAAACGTGATGAACAGTGCAATGAACAGTATAAAGTCACATAGAAAACTTTGCACCATCTCAAATACCTGTTCGTGCAACACTTAACATAGTGTGCATTGTGCCTTTAGTCCACATTTAAGTGCTCTCGTCCATTGAGACCTAATCCTATTAATGGGCCGGTAGATTAGGGTCAGCCCCAGGATCAGGAGGATTAAATTAAATCTCTGCTAAACAACTGCACAATAACAAAGAGCAGAGACAGATATCTATGAGGAAAGTGACACTGAGATACGAGAGGTTATCTACATAAGCACTCTGTCAGTTACTTTGCACTGAGATACCGGCTCCTTTTAAAGTCAATCGTACAGATTCCAATGGGGATTAACCCTTTAAATTCACCACATTTTCTGAACCGCTGAGTCTAATCATTACTAAAAGTACAGGTACAAGCATAATGCCATTGCAGTCATGAACATAATTTTTCTTAAAGGGGGGGTAAAATACTTAGTTTCAGTCAATCTCATGTTAATCTTGAGTACCTATAGAGTAATAGTGCGTCCTTCATATCTCCAAAAAGTCTTTAGTTTCATCATATTTATAAAATAAAAATACAGCTTTCCGATTCTATCCGGAAAAAGCCGAGGTCCTTGATTCTGGGCGTGGGCGGAGCTATAGAGTCAAGCGGGGAGCGCGTGATACCGTTGTACTTACATGAATGTGGTGTTTTATCACCGGGACCGCAAATCCAGCGACGACCTTGTTAATAAAACGTTCGTCACTGAAATGACCAGAACACAAAACCGCACTTGCCACACTCCTTTGCTGTCCCGGAAATACAAACTGCATCCACTGTTCCAGTAACACTGGGTTCTTTGGGAAGCTGAACGAGGTAAACTTTCCCTCACATCCCAAAACAAACGTTTTTGGAGACATTCTTGACATCAACCATTCCTATTTAGCGCTGCTGATGAGGATTTCCGGTAGTAGCGCGTCGATGAGCGCGGTCTTTCTCTCCTCTGGTCGACGTATGCGTGAACGCGCTTTTCCGAGAGCAATGCTCATATAAGGAGTTCCACTCTGGTCTACGTCATTAGATCTACGATAGAAAAAAACCAGCCGAAACGTGTTGCAACCTGGAAGTATGATTTTCAGCACAGAAATTCTCTGTTATTCTTTCAAAATAACTTTTCAAACTTTGGCCATTATTAGCATGAGAATCCATCTCTTTAACACTGTAAACAACTCTGAATACATGAAACACCATTGTACCCCCCCTTTAATAAAACATTTATCCCTAAATCAGCAGCATTATTTATTTATTTAATGTAAAAAAAAACAAAAAAAAAACACATAGTCAACATTTGGCCACGAAAACTGTTTTATGCCAAATGGAGGGGGCAAAACTGAAAAAATGGCCTTCTGTCAGTGCTGCCCAACCCACCACAGCATACAGGTGCAAAAGCTGTAGCCATAGTGTACCATTTTTACCATAACGCTGTTTAAAGAGTAGACAAGTACGATACAATTTTTAGTGATAATACAATAACCTAACAATAACTTTTTTGTTACTACCCCTAATTTGGTTAATAACCTTAATAACTCGCTCCGACTGTCCGTGGTCGGGAGTGTAATCTGTAGTTTTCAGGAGAGCCCTGGAATATTCAAAATACTTTTGGTGACAAATAAATGTGAATTTCTTGGTCCAGGTAACATGGAGAATGAGTAGACATTGTTAATTTACATACACTACTGACATTGTAACAATACAAAGAAGGTTGAAAATCACTCTTTGTACACATGTAAAACGGTTTGTGTAAACCAGGCTTACCAGATCAAGCTTCTCTGATTTGAGCCGTATGTGGGGGTCCAGCGAGATCTTGGGTTTGGAAACAGGGGTTGGTCTCTGTGCGGTGGAGGCTGAGGGGGGAAAAGGGACAGTAAAAAACACATACTTTAAGAGTCAAACTCTTATACAAAAGTCATACTTTAGTGGTGAGTGCTAGTTAGCTGCTTTGGAAAACATGGCATTAATGTGTGTTTTTTTTCATTGTCTGGGAGAACAAATGAATGGGAATTATATTAATACAATAAAGATTATGAACTGTGTGAGGGATTTGAATCGAGGGGGCGAGAGAGATAGCGATAGAGAAAGAAAGGTATTAACGCCCGTGCTTTCAGTGGCGTGTGTATTGTTAAGCAACGCAGGGGATTTAGCTGCCTTCTGACGCTCATGACTGACAGGTTGAGCTCAGACACGTCAGACTCACGCAGACTCAGACAGGTTCAATGCTGGTAATTCAGGACCAACACGCACAGCAGGGAGCTCGGACAGGGAGAGTGGATTTAACAGGTGGAACTGATTGTACACAATCCAGGACAACTAAAACAATCCAGATTAATGGTGCTTCTATGAATGTTCCACCAGAATGGCAAGCATGTGGATAGCCAAATATGTTTGTAGCTTTGTAGCTATTAATCGAAGGGATAGTTAATCTAAAAATTAATTCTGAATCACCCAAATGTTGTTCAAATGTATATCAATTCCTTTCTTACAGAAGGAAAAATGACAAAAGGTGAATTTTTGAAGAACTCTCTGGCCAGTTTTTCTTATCATGAAAGTGAATGGTGAGCTATCACGCTCAAAAATCACACACACACACACACACAAAAAATACAATAAAAGTGACCTGAGCACCATAACTTGAGCACCATATAACTTGAGCACCATATTCCCAAGAACTCTCAAACTGCATATGGCAACATTAGATTTGGGGTCCTAACACAAATCACATTTTGTCACTTTTGTAGTCCATTTCAGAGCATCATGGAGGGGAAGATTATCACACAAAGCTATTATATGACTTTAGAAGACTTGAGATATAGCATATGATTTAGATAACTGTTATGATGCTTTATGGTGCTTTTTTTTTGGTAATTTTCACTGCTTGACAGTCCTAGTCCCCAATCACTTTGGAAAGAGCAGCCTAGATATTTATAAAAAATCTTCAAGTGATATGGGTAACATCAGAAATTCAACAATCCAGAGACCAAGCACAAAATCTGACAAAATAAGCACTAACATCAACTTATATAAATAGTTTCATGTTTAGCCTAGAGTAGTACATTGTACAATGTACAGTCAGCCTTTATGTTAGGTGCAAACCAGTTGTAAACATCAGTTTCCATTGGATAGCCAAATTCTAAAACAATCTCCACATCTCTACAAATCACAATGATTAAAGAATGACAACGAAGGAAGATAAGCATGTGTCTGAGTCTGAGCACACCCAGTCTTTCTTTCTAGGAAGGACTCCCAGAAGGGCTTTTGGAGGATTACAGTGCCAATTTAATTCAGATAAAACAGATCTTCCTCATTCTTCTAAGATTTTATCAGCTAGTCTGGATAAATGGGTAATTAAGCACTATACACTTCATAGATGTCATGAATGATTAGAACACTGTGCTCGTAAACACGACACCACCCAGGGTTCAAGGGCGAGCCAGGCATGCTTACATCCGGTCTAGATTAATCTCTGCACCTTAAGCTCTGAGCCAGGGATAGCCTGCCGGACAGGTGCGTGCTGCACATCTCAGTGGGCCTGACATGCATTCATAGTATGAACGTGAAATACAGTGGCGCCACAATGTATTCGGACACTGAAGCCATACTTTAAAATGTCTGAATGTCAAATGATCAAACCAAAAGGCATTTATTTTAAAAACAGCACACATAAAAATAATAATAAAGGTTTCAAATGATAAAACTGTTCGAAATTAAAGGTCTTGCATCATTTGTTTGCAGATTCCACAGTGTATTAACTGCAGATTGAGTTAATACACAACCTTACAATGTTTTGGATATGTCCACAAGTGTCAAAATACTTTTGGGGTCTCTATGCAGAGAAATACAGAGCATTTTGGGGCATTATTTAAGCATACAGAGATCTCAGTGTCTGGAGAAGTGACTTGACATGTTAACATCCACACAGATAGCTTCTTCAAAGTATCTAATAGCATAAAATTGACCTAAGGGGCTATCTCTGTATGGTTTCTATAACAACTTACCAATCCCATTTTGTGCCCCAAGAAAGGATTACACATTACGCACAGCAAATCAATCTGTATTAAACAGCTACCCAGCTGCTGTGAACTGAGATAAGAGCACAATCTGACTCAACATGAAAGAGGCCTTCTTCCTTTATTTTGTTATGTCTTCTAGAATTTGATTGTGTAATTTAAACACCTCACATACATGCCCGTCCCCCGGAGCACAGAGAGATTACTTTGCAACTAGCCGTTGATTAAAATCCAAACACTGCTACCGACTAATCCCCAATCTTTCTCTCTCAAAAGAAATAATTGCTTTGCAATAAATCCTGTTTCTCCGTGCACTGGTTCATTTTGGATGCTACTTTCACTGAGACACAAGGTGCAATCTGTAAGGTACAGAAACTGAGAGAGCAACAAACTTCCAGTATTCATTCAATTCAATGCATGAATAAATAAATGGTTGAATAAAGATGATTTCTTAAAAATCTTAATGAACCCAAACTTTTGAACAGTAGTGTATTTAAAGTCGGCATGAAATCAAAATTGACCCTATTTACTTTGTTAGCGGATATTACTAGTCTTGTGGTGAACAATTAATCCGTGCAAGTTAATCCACGGAAAAAAAATGTTTGCCAAAGTTATCTTTAATCAAAGTCTGAAAAGTTACTTCCGGGTCTGGAATGGTTCTTTTTCTGATGACATAGGCTTGACTGCTTGGGTTGGTTAAACACTTGACCGTTACTCTACTATGGGCGAGAGATGGAGAGGAGGAGCGCTGAAGTAAAACCCTGCCCTCTGTTCAATATTCCGTTTCACTCGGAAATGCGTCACAACACTTGAAAAAAGTTGTTTGCAACTTCCGGTTCACGCGGACTTTAAGAAATGTTGCCTCTCAAGTAAATGAATCTGTTTAAAATAATGTTTAGATATTTTAATGTAAATTTGTTTGCTGTAAAACACTAACATAATATGATATAAAGGTTATGAAATTAGAGTACTCCTTTCAAAAGTGAAATATTAGCCGTATAACAAAATCTGCACCGTTCATGTGGGTGATGAGAAAGGGTGGAAACTAGCTGTAAAGCTCATTAAGATAGAGTTAAGGGTGTTATGAGCCAACCTTTGAGACATGTACCTGAAACCTGTATGTCTGGAGGGCAGATTTCTGGGGAGGATGAAAGGACTGGAACTGTTTCCTCTAGTCGCATCTATGAGAAGAAAGTTATGAAGCATTGCATGCTTAGTAAAAATACCATAACAAGGAAATTGCCTGTGTACAATGTACACAATGTGATATTGGTGTCATACTAATTATACAGAGACATGACATGATCTGAACAATATTAAACACTCACCTCAGGAGATCGGACATGCACCTTTAACCGGCTGGCGTTGTATCCATTGCCAACCCCCCTCTGAACCCCATTATGCAACAACGGGCAGTTGGAAAAAGGTCCTTTTCCTGGAATGAAGGCAATATCCACCACTGGTTCCTGACTTCAAAGGCAAAGAACAGGGACAAAAGAAATGAAAAAAGTACAATGATACTGATTAATTATTAAATATTGTTCAAAAGACGTAAAGCTACATGAACCAGAGCGAATACCTGAATTTCACTTTATTGAGCACACTTTTGGCGTCCTCATATGTGACTCCTATCAACGACTCCTTGTTAATGGCGATAAGCTGATCTCCAGGTCTGAGCCGTCCATCCTATAAGGCCAAAGGAATGAAGATCCTTACTAAATGTTGCTGATCAGTCACAATTCTTGGCAGACGTTCAGTTTGAGAAAGCTGCACCAACAGCATCAGCAGGAACATAACCTACTGCACTACTCATCACCAGGTGGAGACCTCTCTCGTGTCTTTACAGAGGACACCACTACAGCAACTCCATCCCCCGAGAGACACCAAAGTCACTAAAACTACACAACTGTGCCAAAAGTCTCATATTCGAGTGTATCCAATCCGCTTCCAAACCATTTCCACAGCTTGATGGTTTAGGGATACACTATATCCACCTTATTTTGCAACACAGAATGATCAATGATCAAGCTATGATCTGTGAATGTGTGAGAGTTCTGATTCATTTGCCACTATAGGTAAATAAATACAACAACTGCAGTTAACAGTGGAGCAATTTGCACTACAAACCAGTGCGTTTATAATTAAGACAATACATTAAAATAAATCTGTTTGCAATTGTTTGTTTGTAAAACCATGTTTGCAATATCAAGTAGCATAACAAGCTGTTTTGTACAGCTAAAATAACTGGAAGTCTTGCACACTCAAGTTACAAATGGCTCCTATGTTAAAACTAAGGTGGATATCAGAGTCGTATCAATATCGGCAAATAATTGTTACTTTTTTTTAACAGCATTCCTCTCCTAACTATGAGCAACAATAAAAGTTTGGAGAAGTGTTTGGAGACACCACTATATGAAAATAAACACTAAAACTAAGGGCTAGGCAAAGTGATTCTCCAAACAAAAAAACAAAAAAAGAATCCCAATGACAGGCTACCAAACCAAAAACATGGTAACAATATTTCAGATTGGAAGCTCTGAGTTATGATCATTGATTCCGGCTAAAAGATTCAAAACGGACATGGGATCTTATTTAATAGATGTTACAGATGGCCAACAATCTGACACTGAAAATCTAAGCGATATTGGATATCTGAGTTTCAGCACAATAGTCCTGTAGGTGAATAGTACAGCTCCCCTCCCCGTTGTGGAGTTTTATATTCCACAGGGAGGGCGATGCCCTAGACGGGGTGCACCTGACCTCTGCAGTCTGCTGCGACAGCACTGTCCATATCCAGAACTGCCCAGCGGAGTCTAAACCTATTTTGTCTATCAGGAAAAGCTCTTACTCGGGAAAACAATGTAAAGCAGGGGATAAATTGCTTAGATCATTTCCAGGAGATACCTACTTACTACCTACTACCTACCAACTTAAGAGGAAACCTTTGCCCTGGCTCAAGCTATAACGCAGTAGTCTGACATTCTAGGATGTTATCCTCACTTAAATCCTAACCCCGTCAGCGATAAAGATGGCTAAATGTGTTGAAGCTTATTGGTAAGGTGTAAGGGGCAAGATTCCCAGAGGTTTATAATCGGTTTCTTTCTCCAGCTCAGACTAAACACTTCCACGAATTGTGTGACATATTCAGCTCATTAGGGCCCAAGCCCTGAAAGGGCGCAGAGCCCTATTGTTCTTCTAAGGGTTTTTTGTTTTTCTTCTTCTTCTTCTTCTTCTTCTTCTTCTTTATAATAAATTTTTTTTCAAGGTTTTTGCCACTTTTGGGGGCCTTAACGTGCTCAAAAACTCTTGAAACTTTGCACACTGGTCAGAACCCGCGGCCATTAGAGCCGGACTGAAGCTGGTACCCGGGCGTGGCAGGGGGGCTCGACAGCGCCCCCTGGAACGGGGTCCGAAAACTTGGTCCATAAATCAAACACGCTTGCATGAAATAATATGAAACTCGGTACACTTATAGATCTCATCGGTTCATATATCCTTCATGCTCTGACTTTTTACCCCAGCCCAACAGGAAGTCGGCTATTTGGCGTAGTTTAAAAAACACATGCAATGGAATTTAAAATACTCCTCCTAGACGATTCAAACAATCACCACGAAACTCGGTGTGCATGAACTCAAGACATTGAGGATGATAAATTGCCAGGGGATTTTTGATATCTCGAACGGTTTGGCCGTGGCGAGGAAACGAATTTATGGCGAATATTGGAAACAGGAAGTGTGTTATAACATCCTCATACATTAATTGATCTTGATGAAACTTCAGCAGTGTGTTCGCTGTAAGAGGCCGATCACATGGATGTGACTATTGTGAGTCAAAGTTATAGCGCCACCAACTGGCAGCAGGAAGTGTGTCACTTTCGAAATGCTTTGAAATCACCCTCTTATTTTTACCCGATTTGCTTCAAACTTCATCTGTATAATGTAAACACACGACAGATGTAGACCTGTGAAAGGATTATTGATATCTTTAATACTGTCGCCATGGCAACGCTTTAAACTTTTATATTCTTCTTGGATGCATTTGAGGCTCTTAACATGCTTCAAATTGCATGAAACTCAACATGCATTTGACATTTATTGTGTAATAGACATTTCAGAAAGTTTCAGAAACGGGCGTGGTAAGGGGCTCAGTAGCGCCACCTTTAGTCAAAAATGGGGTATTAGTTTTACCTACAGTAACCAAACTCGGTACGTATATTCTTCTCTTCGATCCGGACAACTTTCTAATTTACAGTCATTAGCTCCGACCAACAGGAAGTCAGATATTTTGGTTTGAATGTGTACTGTTTGGAGCATTTTCCCTCTGCCCCTCTGTGTGTGTGTGTGTGAGGAGGGGGGCTAGTTTAGTTTAACCATTTCTCTGCTGTGTGCAAAATCTCTAGCACTTTTGAGGGCCTTAACATGCTCGAAAACTCTTGAAATTTTGCATACAGTTCAGAACCCGCGGCCAACAGGGCCAGGCTGAAGCTGGTACCCGGGCGTGGCAGGGGGGCTCGACAGCGCCCCCTGGAATGGGTTTCGAACACTTGTCCGTATATCAAACACGCTTGCATGAATTAATATGAAACTCGGTACACATATAGATTTAATCGGGCCGAACAAGTTTCCCTGGGTCAAGTTTTACGCCAGCCCAACAGGAAGTCGGCTATTACGGGTTGATTGGAGAACGCTTGCTCTCGCATTTGAAACACTTCTCCTAGAGAATTCATCCGATGACCACGAAACTCGGTCAGCATGAAGTCAAGACATGGAAGATGATAAATTGCCAGGGGATTTTTGATATCTCGAACGGTTTGGCCGTGGCGAGGAAACAAATTTATGATTAAAAAAGGATGCATAAAGTGTGTTATAACTTAGTTATAGTTTTACCTACAGTAACCAAACTCGGTACGTATATTCTTCTCTTCGATCCAGACAACTTTCTAATTTACAGTCATTAGCTCCAACCAACAGGAAGTCAGATATTTGAATGTGTATTTTCTCTCTCTCTGTCTCTCTGCCATTCTGTGTGTGTGTGTGTCTGTCTGTGTGGGGAGGGGAGGGGGTGTGTGTGTGTGTGTGTGTGTGTGTGTGTGTGTGTGTGTGTGTGTGTGTGTGTGTGTGTGTGTGTGTGTGTGTGTGATTTTGGTTGGGTGACAGTTGTAGATTACAGTTTGACAATTGCACAATGTTGTGTTTCATTGCGAGTGTACACAAATATAAGGAAACACTTTGCATTTTGAAAGATGGTCTGTATGAACAAAATGACGGAGTATGTTTTTATGTCTCCATTGTTCGATCGAGCCTCACACACACACACACACACACACACACACACACACACACACACACACACACACACACACACACACACACACACACACACACACACACACACACACACACACACACAGCATTCCAGCATTGCAATCTTGACATCGCAGCATGTTCATTATAGCCTTAATAAAATATAATAATAAAATAGTCAACCTTACATATAAAAATTACACTGCTCTGTTTAAATAGTCAGTTGTACAGTTTGTGCCGTTCATAGTAAGCACCACTCCACTGTGATGTTTCCAAGCACATTTTTGCGCATTTGAAGAGGATAATTTTTCTATATTGGAACGTGAGTGTACAAAGTGTACAAAGTACAAAGCCTATAAAAAGAATAGTTTAGCATCCAAAAATTTTAATAATATATATATTATTATTATATATATAATAATATATATGTTAAAAATGAGGGGGGAAAAGAATTTACATAATATATATATATATATATATATATATATATATAATTAAAGCTGCAAGCAGCGATGGAGGGCCCAAGCCGGTGGCACTGCCACCCGGTGCCTTTAGTTCCACTAAAGGCACCAGGGTGGCGGTGCCACCGGCTTGGGCCCGCAATCGCTGCTTGCAGCTTTAATTTGTGTTTGTTGTTCTCATTGTTGTTGTTCAAAATGAACAAACTTTAAACAATTAGTCAATACATTATCAATCCTTCTTCCAAAACATGTACTTGTCTTACCCTGATTCACTATGGTAAGCCTATTATAAGTGTTTATATTTTAGACTTAGCAGGATGGTTTTCAAGGGAAATTGCACACAAAGGAGTCTGCAAGCAAAAAGAGAACGCGACAGAGTTCGTAATAAAACAAGAATCAACATTGGATTAGCTTTTCAGATGGCGAGAACTAAGGGATTTGAAATGTTGTGAAAGCAACGCGTAGATAGTAAGGCATTTTATTGAACAGATAGATTGCCATATGTAGCTCTCTAACAGAGTTCATTGTAAAGCATCATCTATTGTGAAGGGTCATTTCACTATGGTTATGGTTGTAGCTTAAGTAATGTCTTCAGCTAGTCAGCATGAGATCCTTTCCATCTAAACTGGTGATATCCCTTAAGCCTAGTAGTGAATGTTTTATGATCAGTGGGATAAACATATACATTCACAAGAAAATTTGTTCTTCCGCAAAATGCATGCAGTTTTGTTTTTTAGACCTCTAGAGTTGCATTGTGTACTTTTAACAAGTTAATGAGTTTTCACAGTCTCTTTAGAGATGGCATTAATGCAATTGCTATTAATTATGTATTTAACAACAATATTAAACAAATTAAATGTGGTAACATAAAAAAAAATTACACTTGTTACAAAACGTATAATGTGTATCTTTATCTTCAGTGAATTTAAGTCTCACGCATTTGTAGCTGTATGGGTTTGATTTACGAAACTTGTGTTGCGTATATTCGACGCAATTGAGGTATGACATAATATGCTTCAGTAAATTAATGCAATATAAATGACAGTACTTTAATTTAATACACATTAGTTTTTGCAATACATTCATGTGTATTTATAGCCTGGCTAACGCCAGACCCAATTCTCGTTGAGACTTGGGTCTGGGAACCACATGTGCATTTTCTCGTATTTGAGGCGTGGTTTACGAATGCGCCGGCGCCGTTTATTGGGTGCTAAGAATGTCTATCAAATGCGCTTGTACGTAGCACATAGCCAATCGTTTCCATTATACCAGATGACGTATGTAGAGAAATGGTTTAACGCCAAACGCTGCTCTTTTTTTTTTTTAAATAAAATTGCGATCTAAACTACTTAGAACAATATCTAAGGCTGCATCAAAAGGTAGCTTCGCGTCTGCTGCCATGTTGACTCCATAGATATAAACAAACTGCTTAGTTGTGTCGCAAAGATGTCGTCATCGTCTTGCTGCTCCCTCCCCGTTCTGTGATTGGTTCCCTAAACGAGGCGAAAATCAGGTCCATGGTTTCCAGACTGCCTTTCAGCGAGAATAAAATCGCGCTGCGCAAAGGCAGTCTGGGGAAACCCAGGCTAGTGTATTTATAAATATTAAGTCATTAATAATTGAATTAATATACACTGTCATTTTTGAAAGTGCTATACTGAGTGAAATGTCACATTGCTTATTATTAAAATAAACATTTGGTTATATTAGACGTATGTTTAATCTTTTTTTTTTTAAGTAATCATGAGATTTCAAGTTAATCTCAGTCAAAATGTCGGAGCCTCAACTAATTTTCACCACCATTATTTTATACAAACGTCTTTAATACTGGGCTGACATGCAATAACTGGTGGTTAAAATTCCCTCTCCACTTCCTGTGAAGTGATGCATCGATGTTCCCTTATTCCTTACGCCGAGGTGAACTTCACTTACAGTCAAATGGAACCCGCCTTATGTTTTCTAATAACTGAAAGTCATTTGTTCGGGAATCAGACCACTCAAAATCTGCAGTGCAAATAAATGACTGATCCTTGATCAATGATTTCTGTGTGAAAACACTAACACTTTATGCACAAATAGATGCAGGCACACAGTTTGTAAAAGGGAGCCAATCTCTCACCCGATGACAGTCTCCTCCAGACAGCACTTCCTGGATGAAAACTGCAGGGCCATCAGTTCTGTTGGAGCCACCACCAATGGTAATACCCAGACTGCAGGAGCGAGCGATTGATATCAGCTGAATCACCCCTTCACCTGGGTGACTGAAACCAAACACACACACACACACACACACACACACACACACACACACACACAAAATGACTTGTGAAGTACTGCTTCACAAGCAGTACTTTGATGGTGCTGAATCAAAATAAACTGTTAAACAACTCAGTATGTAAACTTTACTAGACTAAATAATTTGTTATCAATACCTTAGGGAGCGTAGCAAGGGTCCTGTGTTGTTGTAATTACTCTGAGATCCAGCAGGACTAAGCAATAGAGGACTCTGAGATCTGGACGAAGACCCCGATGATGTGCTGTCCAAGTATCTGCCTGCTGTGGCACAAAAAGTGAGATTTGGTTATTACAAAATACCTGATCAAACTTGACTTAACACTACGTAGTTAGTAATTATGCAAGCTTATATAATAACCACCAGAGGGCAGTGGCACAATCCATAAAGTTATCCCTTTAAAAAACACTGGCTTCTCTAATCCACAGTTTTAATAAAAGTTAATATTGGAACTCTTGGAACGCTGTTTGTCTGAGCTAACTGTTGTATAATGTGGCAAAAACTGAAAAAATAAACAAACGGAAAATTCTCTTCAAAGACTATGTATATAAAGTCTTTGAGTGAATACAACGTTTTTTGAGTTTGCAAGTTTTGCCAGTCTCGGAAACTTAATTTGCCATAAACAAACACAAAACGTCCAGACGAAGCCATCTGAACATAACTCCTGTAAATCTCTCATTTGCACTTTTAAATTAAAGACTCAAATGAAACTCTTTGCTGTGCTTAAAGCAAGTTACATCATTAGAATATTCTACAGGGATAAGACTGAGCACACGCTCCGTTCTCAAGAACTTTTCCTGTGAAGCGTCTTTCCTCCGGCAGAAACAGATGTTCAAAATTGCATAATGGACAAATGCGCTGTCTTAAGCCATTTTCAAGGGCTGATTTGTTTCTCCCCCAAACATTATAATTATAATTGACTTGAGCCCCCCAAAAAAGAGATTGTTTTTTGAAAACAGTTTGTTTGTCTCCTGTTTTTCATTTATATTTGAGAAAGAGTATGAATGTTGAAGTTAAAATGGTTAGGGATGATGATGATGAAGAAGAGATGTGATGTGAATTTCTTTCTCTATTCCTCCTGTTTGTCAGTTGTGAGGATCATATTGCATGAATCAGCATTTCATAACCTTTGTTATGTCAGGAAGTAGTGAGGTTATGAAAGAGAGATATTCCTGACCCGAGCACAAAAGTGAATGAATAAAAAATTATTTATATCATGTGCATTTCATGTAAACTTGAGAGAATATACGTACTTTGCTGAATAGGAGAATTCCTGGTAGATCCCGTGCTTCCGTTTGAGCCATATTTTTCAAGGAGCTCTGCAAATTCTCGACTACACAAAGACAAAAGAAGAAATAACAATAATGCAACTGTCCAAGATTTTTTTTTTTTAAACCTTCAAAAACTTAAGAATATAAAAAAACTTTAGACACCTAAATGACATAACGGTCCTGATTTCCCTCAGATTAACAGCTTGCACTATTCCAAAATAATATCATGTCAGTTAATTATCTTAGGACGGAATGTAATTATGTTCACATGTTATCAACACAATCCAAATATGCTCTAAGCAGATAAAAGTACTCTCTAGAGGGCTGAATTCAGTGATTAAAATATTCCACATCATTGCTAGAAGGAAAAAGCATGACCAATGTTATAAATCTACTCTAAACGTTTCATCTGCTGCAAGTTGTCTGATTGACTACCAATGCCAATATAGGGCTCGACAATAAGGTGGTTTTTGACTGGCCTTATAAGGCCAGTAATTCGAAATTGTACTTTCCCTGCCAAAATGTTCATTTGTCCAACCACAAAAAAACAAAAACAAAAACATTTTACTTTTAAAAATGTTTTCTTTAGATCATAGATAGATAGATAGACAGATAGATAGATAGATAGATAGATAGATAGATAGATAGATAGATAGATAGATAGATAGATAGATAGATAGATAGATAGATAGATAGATAGATAGATAGATAGATAGATAGATAGATAGATAGATAGATAATTGTTCTGTAACTGAAAGATAAAGCAATGTAAATGGATTTTGTGATCAGTCTATTGAGTAAAAATAAACATGCTGAGTTCTCTTTAGTTCCCTTTAGTTAGACTGGGCAATGTCTACAATCTATTTAAATATTCCCCTCCATCTCCATCCCAGGCCATTTTCCCCCAGACACCTCTTGAATGTCAGATATAGGTCAACAGAAATGTCCTGTCACTTCACTCAAACCTTATTCAGTTATGGACATGTGTTCATTATGCACTTGTGCACAGGCACAGCCCCTGGCCTCTTTACCTACATGCAGGTGTCCCTGAGTGATCCCAGATCTTTGCTTGTTTTAACTACAATACAAAGCGACTATGTGCGTTCAGAAGACTATATAAACAGCCAAGCCTTCAATAACTAGACCATAATTCTTTGCATTCTTCCATATCAGAGCCGAATCATATTTACTCTAAGCCCAAAATATCTAGTGTACTCAAAGTGACAGCTTTCGAAATGCATGCTGCAATGCAAAAATAGCTTTTTTCCTCCTTTTCCCTCATCCTCAGGACAGGTTATCAGTGCGGATTAAAGGGAGGCAGGTCACACAAGGTTGTGATGCATATGGTAAGGAGCTGACTCTAAAAGGCATGAGCACTGTCTCAATAAACCACTGTGTATTGCACATTCTTTAAACCATCTTCCTCATAAATACACACAAACAAAAAGCCCAGAGATGCTGTGCTCAGTCTTTCGGTCCCTGAAGACTTCCAGGTTGTTGATATGCGAGTGAAGGCAGCGGAGGTCTTTGCATGGAGGCAGAGGCGTAATCCCCTCAATGCGCATTGGTTAAGGGCAGAACGCAGATTAAAGCATGGAGACGCAAGGACTCATCTCATCATGGCTTAAAATGTGAGTCTGTTCTCATTCTCCCTCGCACTCGCTCCCTCCATATCTCCATGCATGGAATGGCTTTTTCCTTCATTCATACAATCCCTGGGCTGCCAGTCCAGAGCCATGGGACTGAATCTCCTGCCAATCTGTCTGTGTAAAGTTCAAAAGTACACTGCGGTCATGCCACTGACTCTCACAGTACACACATCTGGGATCCTACTTAATACTGTATGTCGCCGAGTCTGAAAGCACGTACTGTCTGAGTGTAGGTACTACATTTGTATTTGAATTGACTCTGCGACCGTTAAAAATTTATGTTTTATATAGTATGAATATGGGTAGTTTAAATGAAATTCCGACATACCGACACTACATTCGCCATCTTGTTACTGTCACATGACCTATCAGTTATACTTATTAATCTATTAATTGAGGCTAACAGTAGAACGTAACACCCAGTATTATGGGAGAACATCCTTGTATTCTTGCTGCTCACTCATATCAAATAGATCCTGAACAGGTGTTTGTGCACTATTATGTGACCACAGCATTATAAATGTACAGTATGAAAATTGATATTTATTTTTTTGAGATTTGCTAAAGATTACATTCAACAATGTTACATTTATTAGTGTTTGCACTAATCTGTTCAATTTAAAAAAAAAAATCTGTTCAAAAGTTTGGCCTCAGTAAGATTTTTTTAAAGAAATGTATACTTCTATTCATGAAACATGCCTTAAATTGATCAAAAGTGACAGTAAAGCCATTTATAAATGTTACAAAAGATTTCCATTTCAAATAAATTAAAAACGTTACAGCGTTAAAAATGCTAATTTTTCTAGTGAGCGAAATGAACAGTGGAGGGCGGCAGTATATGGGAGCCATGCGGGCCAGAAGCTCGTCTTTGAATAGCTCGCCAAGAGACTCACAGGCACTGCCAATACTCAGTCAGATCTAGTTTATTAACAAAATTATTCATCTTTCATTGAATTATTTAACGTGTCTTCTAAGGGGTGGACATTCAAATGAAATATACTCAGGTCAGACATCCATAGATCAATATCAGTGGATGAGAGTGTTTAAGTGATGGCAAGTGTTTAGGTTGGTTAAATGTCACCAAGTAAGTGGCAGGTTGGCAATGAAATTGACTATCAGCAGTAGAGATGGAAAGAAAAACAAACAAACATTCCTTTGGTTTGCTTAAAAAGACAAACATTTTAAATAATTATTTTGTAATTATTTTTTACATGTACACATCCGTGGGGTCTAAAGGGTTTTAAAAAAGTCTCTTGTGCTCACCAAGGCTGCCTTTATTTGATATACAAAAATACAGTAAAAACAGTAATAATATGAAATATTATTACAATTTACAATTACTTTTCTATTTTATAATATATTTTAAAATGTAATTTATTCCAACGCTGAATTTTCACTGAATTGTCACAAGAAATCACTCTAACATGATGATTTGATGCTTAAGAAACATTTATTATTATTATCAATGTTAAAAAAAATTGTGCAGCTTAATATTATTTTTTGGGGAAACCATGATATGTTTTTTCAGTATTCTTTGATCATGATAATCATTGTGCTTTGAATGTAATGTTTTTCTTTGGAAGCAACATTTAAAAGAAACTTTTTAAATATCTAAATGGACATGACGTTTGTGATCTTCAGTGCAGATGTTACTGTATAATGGATGGATCAGGGCTTACCTGGCTTCCTCATCTCTGGCAATGAGAAGGCGCATGTGATTGGTTGAGGATGCTGATCTAAGAATGTCCACCGCTCTACAATCAAAAAACAATATCAGACATCGAGTGTTTTAAAGGTAGTACAATAATTACAAGTGGCTAATTTTTGCAGTTTGCAGTTTCAGAGGTAAAAGTGAATACAAGCTAAATAAACACCCCATGGGGTATTTTAAGACTTATTTTATTTTGAAGTCATCACAGAAAGTACATGCATGCAGAATAGAAGAACAAATTGATTTAAAAAAAAATAAGAGAGTGTAGTATGTACCGTTCACTTGTCACGCCAATCAAGCTTTCACCATTCACCTCCAATATTTGGTCTCCAGGCTGCAGGTTTCCTAATGAAGCATTTACAAAATAAAAACTATAAATACCCATAAAATTACTTGACAAATATATTATAATATTCTTATCATATTTTTTCATTTCTATCATTAAAAGGTTTGGGGTCAGTACTTTTTTCTTCTTCTAAAGAAATGTATACTTTTATCAGCATAGATGCCTTAAATTGCCCAAAAGTGACCATAAGATTTCAAATAAACGCTGTTCTTTTGAACTTTCTCATCATCAAAAGTATCCTGAATAAAATTTAGCAGTTTCAAAAAAAATATCAAGCAGCACAACTGTTTTCAACATTGATAATAATAAATGATTCTTGAGCATCAAATCATTATGCTAGAATGATTTCTGAAGGATCATGTGACACTGAAGACTGGTGTAATGATGCTGGAAATTCAGCTTTACCGTCACAGAATGAATAAAAAATTTAATCTATTCAAATAAAAAACAGTTATTTTAAATTGCAATAATATTTGTTTTTACTGTATTTTCTTACCGACCTCAAACTTTTGAAAGATAATATATGTGCTCATTAAATCTGTAGTCCACTATGAAAAATTCAAAAGTAAAGGCATTTAATAACTAAAAAAAAATAAGCAGCTAATGTTGATCACCTAAATAAATTAAATATATACTTTTGTTTTGTCACACTAGGGTACTTGACTTGTAAATTGACCATGACTTTAATGTTGTTTACTCTATTAGCTGTGACCATAAACTCACATTTTGTCAAAACTATAGTGTTTCACAGCTTTATACAACATAAAAACTGCAAAACTGTATTTTGGTTTAAGAGATGGCCATCATTCAAGTGATAAAAAATATATATATTTTCATAATTTAGCAACTTCTTGTGCGTTTTAGCAAATTGTGGCTGCAGAAGAGACAGCATACAGCCCTCAAACCTTTTCATTTCCGTAGGACATATTAAGAACATCTCTCTCAGATGTAGGTCAGGCTTATGTCTTCTACGTTCACTTCAGTGATATCTTGTCAGAGCAAATCAAATCCGGACTGGAACAAGCTGCAAAGTCTCAAAGGGTCTTACTTTGTGTCAGAGCACTTTAGCCAAATACCACCTTTCGGGTATCCGATTTGTCGGTCAACCTGGATTATCATCAGTACTGTGAAAATCTGTCTAGATTCCCTCAGAATATCTGTCTCCCAGTTAAATACCAGCATGTTCATTATGTCTTTCCACCAAGCCAAAAAGAGCAGCCAGAAAGCTAGCTAAGTTCTCTGAATGGCGAGCTAACAGCAATCGTGTGAGACGGCTAAAAACAAGCAAAGACCCCGCAGAGCGCATGCGCCCATATAAGCTCCCATATACCCCGTGCTCTGTAGCAGCAGAATGGGAGACAGACTCTAATTCCAGTCCGTCAGGGGCATTAACTCTAAGCACAGGGATGACGCTAAACTCCCCTTCACACGTGAGAGACTTAAGCAGAGGTATACGCAGTGAGACAGACAATCTGTTTTGCAGAAATTTAAACAGCTGCACTGACACAGTCTCCTTTCTAAATTTGTGTCTTAACTTTTGAATGTGGCTGTTATAATGTGGCTGTTTCACATTCAAATTCTGATTTTGGTTGAAATGTAAAGCTAATCTCCAATTACAGTAAATGATTTGATTCATAATAACAAGATTGATTCACTTTGTTCAAAAGCTGTTGACTATAATGTGGATCAAAGCAATTTAATCAATCTCGCTGGTCAGAGCAGATTTCAACCTCCCATTGTTGACTAGCCTGAGCCTCACCACCTAGGTTTTGCTGGTAACAATGTGATTATGCTAGTCTAACAGCTAAACCAGCATGGAAACTGTGTCTGAGAGACTAAAAATTGATGTGCTTACATTGTATAAAGTTTCCCTATTATGCAAGTTTAAAGGTTACTAATTTTGTTACTAATCTCCTACAATAGGTTTAAATGCATCCAAGGTCAAAAAACACTTGCATTGCTCATTACCTCTTTTCTCACAGTGTCTAAAATAGCTCGATAAAGGATTCGGTCTCTCTAAACACTTCCTTTCCGAGAGCTTCATCTGCTCTGATTGGTCAGATGGCCCAGTCTGTTGTGATTGGTCTACCGCTTACAGCGCGTGTCAAAACGCCCATTACTATATCTGAATTTCAGCTCCAGAGGCTTCCTCAGCACTTGCATACACAGTGATACGAACACGATGGTGTTGGTTTTACTGTATCAATTCCAGCGCAAGTCCTCATCCTTTGAAGTGCGTGCAAAGTGGATTCGCAGCACAGAAAACAGCATCTCCTCGTCATGTCAACAACATGAACCAAACTCTTCCAGGCTTCAGCTACAACTACAGTTTGATGGAGGGTCAAAGTAGACATTGTTCACGGGCAGCCAATGAAGATCATAGATTGGCATTATGCAAATTTGTACGTAGGTTTGTAACAGGAAGTGAGACTGATATTGCTGACGACTCGTTTCAACAGTTCAGAATCGATTCTTTATTTAAGGAGACAATGACTTTATTTGTCGAGCACTTAGATCTTTAAAACTTAGCAGACATTTTGCATTCACAAACAGCTATATTACACACTGCATTAAAGGTAATATTCAGAAAAACACAATGGGGCACTTTAAGGCAAAAAAATAAACTTTCAATCTGTGATAAAATATCTTTGAAAAAACGTACCATCACTGGAAGCAAGGCCACCAGGTAAGATCCTCTTGACATAAACGCCATATTCCTCTCCTGTTAGTTCTTTCACACCACCGATCACTTTGATTCCTTGAGAAGAGACAAAGCATCACTCAAAGTAAGACGTTTTAAAATATTATTCTTACATTTGTATTGCTGTTGATATTGTTTTTATCATTCAACTTAATTCAAACAAAACCCAGATATCATACCACAGTCCCCGACAACAGGATTGTATGGCCAGTCTGATTGCATTGCCAGTACTCTCACTGACAATTTGATGACAGGTGATTGTGAAATGAAAGATCTAAACATTCACTAATGTCATTCTGACAAAACAGACTATGATTCCTTCTTTCTCTATCTAAACAAGATGAGATAAATCAGATCTATCATGTTTACCATGAACATTAGACAGCTTTACCTGATGCATGCTGGAAGAGCTTTAGCTCTAAAGTTTTATTTGTGGTCTGAGACTCCAAACGCCATTTTTAATAGTTATAAAGTTTACTTAACTTTGAATTTTTTTATGGTAACTGATTATAAACAATTGCTAGATTATAAGATCAATTGCTTAAGAGTGCGCTTTGTGATATAACAGACAAAGCTCCAATATGTCTACTGGGTTATGAGAAATGTTCAATAAAAAAAATAGTATTTAATGTACTTTGTATTGTGTGCATTGTGTAAATTGTAAAATACACTATTGTCCAAAAGTTTGGGGTTTGTAAGAGTTTTTTTTTAAATTAATACTTCTATTCAGAAAGAATGCCTTAAATTAATCAAAACTGACAGTAAATGTATTTATTATGATACAAAAGATTTATATTTCAAATATTTACTGTTGTTTTGAACTATCTTAAGTCAAATAATGCAGCCCTGGTGAGCATAGGAGACTTATTTTAAGAAAGGTAAAGTACAGTAGAGTCCTTTCGGTTATTTTCACTTTGGTAATCCAAATAAATGCATGGTGACTAAATAGTGCAGCCCAGCTGCTGTCGTGTGTTCCCATTTGTGTCTGATTTCAAGTCAATAAAATGAACAGCTTATGTTCATACCAGTCTCCCTAAAATTAGGATTGATCAGTATTTACTTCTAAGCATTACATACATAGAAACTTCAACTTTCAGAGTTTCAGGTAAATGAAAATCCCCCAGCAGGGAGTTTTTCTTTTGCAATTTGAGCAAATGGGAACACAAAAATGATATTTAATATTTTCTCTCACTCACTGCTATAGAAGTTTACCCAACTATGACACCTTCCGCTTCCGAGAAACCCAGAAATGTGAAAAGGATCAATATGGTGGAATAAGTCCCGCCTTTTAAATAAAATAGCCATTCGTTGATTGGTAAAGTAATTGACCAGATTTGCTATGGAAACAGTCAGCATTCTGAGACCAGCGCTTAGTACAGAATCCATTAAACACGCAGGAATCCATTGAGTTTGAACATAATGAGGTTAAAAGTATTTTAAAAATTTTTTTTTTTTTTTTAAAGAAGCATTTAGAAAAAAAGATAGGGTGATTCACATTTCATGTTGACTTAAAAAAAACTCAGGGTTTATCTAAAAAGCACTATATTGAATAGAGTCATTGTCTAAATGACAACATGAAAGGATGGCAGATCCCTTATTTGAGAGACCAACAGCAAATCAGTGTTGTCAGGCCATTAATTGTTTAAACAACAGGAATGAGCTCTGACGCCAACAAAGCATGAAAGCCTTTAATGAGATGAGCATCTTTCACACCCAACGTAATCTCATGAGTATTTGTATGTATTTAACGTAAAGTGTGGTTTTACCACACGTACATTTACTTGCCTTTCCATAGACACTGAAATGTACAATATTGACATAATGCCAGCACTAAAACGTACATTTGCAGGCAGTTCAGAAGCAGAATACACTTCCCTTGTAGGACAGTACAGATTCTTTAGATTCGCTTTGCTCGCGCGATTTAGTCACACTCAAAGAATAATAAATATCCTCTTTTTGCTTCAGGCTTATCTGGTATGAATAGAAAGACAATGTATTGGCACTAATTGAGTTTTGAGCTGATATTGCATATTAATGGATTCACTTTAAAATGAATCTCTAATGAGAAGAACTGCAACCCGGTTATCCCCAAAACACGTGCTAAACTTAAACTCAAAATATTTCATGTACTCTAAAATAAATGCAAAGTAAGGACTGTGTCCAGAAAAAAAAACAGTATTACACTTTTAAGTCTGTACCTGATAGCATTGCAAAAATGCTTTGTAAAATATTTGATTTATTGGTGATGTTTTTTTATTCAGAGCACCACTCCTGAGTCTGTATTCATGAAAATGTCTCCTAAAACAGAATCGTCTAGTAACACAATGGATTGTTGACTGTGCAAGTTGGGATGTAAGAAGGACAGGTTTAAGGAGCTTAGAGCTGCCTTCAAATAATGTTTTTGATCTATTGTGAAGAGGGAGATCAGGCTGCGGTATAAATATAACAAAGACAGCGCAAGAATTAAAAGACTGGAAAACAACCGTACCCTAAACCTATGCCTACGTTTTGCTTCGAGGCTTCGCCATACGTTTTATTTCACTTCCCCATGGCCATTAGAGATCAGAAATGCATGCTGTACAATAGCCCTCATTAAAACCAACTAGAATGTGCTACTCAATACACTTAAAAAAATTAAGGTTCTGAAAGGTGATGCCATGGAAGAACCATTTTTGGTTCTTTAAAGAACATTTGAGTGAATAGTTCTTAAAAGAACCATTCTTAATATGAAGAATATTTTACTAATCTAAAGAGCCTTTTTCCACTATAAAGCATATTTTGTGCAATGGAATGGTTCAACGGATGTTAAAAGTTCTTCATGGAACCACAGATGCTAATAAAGGAGAGTCTACAGTCCCTTTTCGCACATACTGTACAGTCTTTCCTAAATGACCGTGTCCCGAAATCGCAAGATTCCACTGTAGGTAAAATTAATTAGATATTATATTTAATTTGGTAGTAAACCTGCTTTGAATCACTTATTTAGAAGCACCACAATTACTAAATTGACATTGGGACTACTGAACAGATATTGGGACGTTTGTTTTCAAATGCAAAGTATTGAAATCAAAATAAAGCTCTGTAAACCCTTGCATTTTTACAACACTATAAGCGTGTCCCATTGGGTAATCAAAAGTTGTACACACTTGTGGTCTTCATGCCCACTTGGGCCAAATACAGGAAATACGTCATGTAAGTAGACAGGTGGTCAAGTGTGGGGATTTGGACTGGTCTGTCAGAGCTGTTTATGTAAAATGACGCTGCTTTTAACTGTGTTTCTATGTAAACATGTACTAGACGAACATCTGAACATTGCTCTGCATCTTATGCTCAAGACCTTGCCTTCTTTTTTTTCATTCATCAGTGCTTACTTACTATAGTAACTATTATGCGTGTCATGTTTTTAAGAGCCAAACCGCGTTCTGTGTATTCATCCCCTTACAACTGTCATTCAGAAGGAAAAAAAAAAAAAAAAAAAAAGTAACTACAATAAATCTACGGCACTTTTCCTCATTCAGGAGGATGAAGAAAACGGCTCAGCGTTTAAAGGTCCTTTCTGATGATTGACATCACAGAGTTTACCGGTATTCTGGTACTGATGTGTAAACGGTATTTTACCGGGGGAAAAGATGGAATGACGTTGACAGCACATTTGTGTATTTACCGAAATAGTCGTTCTGGTAATTTCTACAGTAATTTACCAGGATTGCTGTGTGAAAGGGTCTTGAATAAATCTTAGTAACCCTTCAGTCTCAATCCACACCATTCTATAATAATATGCCTTCTGAGGTGGTCTGCACAGACTTTAAATTATATCAAGATACGATAGGATATTTAGTCAATTATACAAACACACAAATGTCAAAAGAGAGGAACATCTTATGAGGCACTTACCTAATCCATTCTCACAGTCTGTAAATTCCATAGAATGCACTGCTCGATCTTCTCCATACGGACCCATCAGTGTCCTGTGCAGCACAGAGATAAAAAGTGAAAACTTAGGAAAAACAACAACTTAGTAACATAGTGAGACCTGTTCGATTCGGAGAAATAATCAAGGTCTTTTTTTAAGAATCAAACTTCCCTCTGAATTCAGTTACATTTGAAGCAGGAAACATTCTGTTCATATCTGAATATTGTAAACAAAATGTCACTGTACATGCTGTGCTTGTGGACTGTTATTAGCATCAAGACCAGTTATTTCCAGTGGGGAATCAGTATTAATTATTTAGCATGAATGTCCTGCTTTGGACAGGCTCCTAAAAATTGACTCTTTCAAATGAACTCAGAATATGTGAATGATTCTGATTTTTGAGAAAATAACAGTGATTATGTTTTTGAGTCACATAATAAGGATTAAGTTTTACTTGCATACTTAAATCATTAAGTAAAATGATGTAATTAATTAACCTTGTTGGCATTGGAAACTGTTATATGCAATTGAAAGAACAAAATATTGTCTTTTCGTAGGAAATACAGTAGGCTATATCAGGAAACTGACAGGACCTTTTGTTGTTTACCAGCACTACACCAGAAAGATTACAAGCATCCACCACAATCCAGTATTTCCTGTAGGCTCCATGCACTGTCCTTGAAACTGTACTTTAGATTGTCAGAACCTAAGACTTCGTCTAAGGCTCAAATTCAAGCTAAACATAAACCAGATTTACGTAACGAAGTGTGTCCGCTGTCCCCAACACAGCGCGCTCTAAAACAGCCTTTTAAAATGATAGGGGGTCTGTGGAAATCAAAAAAGATTTTTAGGCTTACTTTTACTTTTTAGGGTTGTTAAAGTTAACTTGTGATTTTAATAAAATGGCAATTGCAATTATTTAAATATATAAAATAAACATGCTTACTGCAATGTATCACAAACAAAATTTTCTAATTCAAAGAATTCAGAAATCCTGAAACTAATTATGGTTATTTTATTCTAATAATAATTCTAGTTTGTTGACAGTAAGAAAACAAAAAACATATGCATATAGTTCCAAGAGTTTATAGGCCTATCAAGAATCTTTACCATAAATGGTAGCATATAATTTTAGTGTAATGAAAATATAAAAGCCAATTATTTAACATCATGATTCATGCCTAATAGTCTTATGCTGCCTTCAGGAGCTATCGGAAATTTGCTACTTTTGAAGCACGGCTTTGCCAAGTCGTGATTGTGAGCGCATCCTCTTCAAATTTTGACCCGAGGCTGAGGGCGTTCAAATCCATTTTTTTTTTTTTTTACTAGGAAACTAGTATTTACAATCATTTCGATAGCACGTGAAGGCAGCATACGCATCAAGAAGTTTGACATTAACCTCTGATCAATAGCAAAAAGCACAGTTAAAAAAAGTTTAATGAATTCCATGAGGCATCTAGTATGCATGGATTTACTGAGTACGCACAAACACATTATAATCTCCGGGTGATTAGAGCACATTATTAGTACATCCTTCACAGTGTTGTGAATTCTTCAAAATACAGCTGACAAATAATTCAAATATGCCCTTTTCACACTGTAACTACAGTCGGTGCAAAATTATAGGTTATAAAAAGAAGGGTGTAGAACCCGTCGTTTAACGCATGCAGGCTCACTAATATAACTGGTGAGAGGATGAAAAACGTAAGTACGCAACATGCACGCTTTATAAGTGACACACCTGAGCACAGCACAGGTAAAACAAAGTACCCAAAAGTCACCGAAACCTTCAGTAGAGGACAACGTGACAGCGCGCTCATGTCGACGCTTCTCTCGAAAACACTCGAGCGCTTATCACTCACTGGGACTAACGAGTTGAAAACCCGAGACATAATGCAGCTCAACAACCTCAAAATGACAAAACAAACGTGTTTACCTGCTAATCATGACTGCTCCCTTGTACATGACCGAAAATGTTGGCATTTTGAAGCGTTTTTTGCGCATCCAGCGACGCGTAGCGTATGCCCATTCCTCTCGTGATCAGCGCGTCGCGGAGGTCCGACACAGCGCGAGCCACATGATTCACTGCTACAGCCAGCTCTAATACAGATGATCCTAAACATCACCAACTTTGCCCACAGATTAAATCTTATGCAACAGAAATGGGGGATCGTGTTTTTTATATATAGAGATTTTAGAGATAGAGATTTTTTTTGGCCATTGTTTAACAGACTGAACAGGTGGTTTCCAAATAGAGAAACAAATATTCACATTTATGAAAGGACTTTAAAGGTTTGACGTGATATACAAAGTCTTACTGACATTAAGCTATTTCAATCCACGGGGTCTTTAAAGGACACTGGGCTGAAGTTTTATTATAGAAATATGTTTTTGTTTTTCGCATCAAATTAGATTTGGGAATTGAAACTAAACTACTTTAATCTATCCAGAATCTCCAGACAAAACACTGGGTGAACGAAACTAAATAATCACACTGGAATGTCCATAGTCTAGTGAAGAAGTATAAATGTTATACTATTACAACAATAAACTGTATATAAAAAAATAAAAATAATTATTTTTTTTCTAAAATGTGTTGCATGCCTCATCTTAGGTGGCAACATCTAAAAAAAAATATCATTAAATAAACCTTACTACATTTGGTTACATGAACGAACGGCATTGGTAAGAGTCAGGTCAGACAGAAATAGCTCCTTAATGACATATTTTCACTTTTACAGTATCCTACTGAAGGATGGTTGTGATTTCTTAACCTCTGATGGTGTGGAATCACACTGCCACTAGTTATTTTATGAGTCATGAAAAAAAATTGAAAAAAATAGGGAGGGTTAACATTTGTGCAAAAGCAGAAAATTATAAATCCTTGTCAACTCAGAAAGGCATATTTAATCTCTTAACCGTTTCCATTTTTAGCCAGCGTTATTGTCTATGGTCATCTCATGCGAAGCAAGAGTGCTTTTCTCTCACGCAGCAATCAGATTTATACATGGATACTTGAGGTAAAATTACACAATGGGTGGATTACACTATCCAAATTTACTCAGCTTTTTGTGTTCTTACAATATGTGTAACATTTTCAATGTTAAGTAAGTGGGTTGAAAAAAACATCCCTTGAAAAGACTAACTGCATGCATAATGTAATGAAGAGACAACCTGTTAAAAGAGATCATTGTCATTTAGTGCTCAACAAATACTGTTGCTTGCGCCCTAGTTAGAGTCAGAGTGACACTTTGCTTTAAATGCATTGTCACTGTGTAACTCCTCACTGTCATTTACCTCGACACATGTCCGACTTGAGCTACAGTCCAAAACAAGGTACACAACACAGGGTTGTTTAAAAATCTTCTTAGGTGTGTTTACTTTAGATTTTCTGTTGTTTGAGTCATACCTGTAACAATACAGCATCTTGGATCATGTTATCAGGCAAATTGGAAATATGTGCATTAATTTATACAACATGTGCAGATATATGTGCCTGCTGCTGTCCACAATCTGTCAAACTCTCTATGACAATGACCACTAAGCTTTCTTGTGCCAAACTCACAGGCTGTAATGATGTAATTTGTGGACTATAGCTTTTACACACAAGACCATAAGCTTTATTTTTAAAATGATCACACCAAACTGACTTACAGCCCTCTGATGAGGTAAATATGTCAAGTGTGATTTGCACATTCACATATCAAGTCATGACTGGGCAGAGTACTTTATAGTGCACAATAATCTGCTAGGACAACCTGTCAATCAACCACGTAGCGCGTACAGCAAAGGTCTTCGACCCTGCTCCTGGAGAACCACTGTCCTGCAGAGTTTAGCTCCATCCCTCATCCCTAATCAAACACACCTGAACCAGCTAATCAAGCTTGCCAGGATCGCTTGCAAATCACAGGCAAGTCTGCTGAATCAGGTTGGAAATAATCTCTGCAGGATAGACCTCTGGCGTACAGGGCCAATTCATGGTCCCACGAGATCCCTGGGTCCTGACCCTCAACCGGCCCTCTTCACAGACACCTTATCCAATGTTAAACTACAAGAGTGATTTGGCAACAAAAAATAAATACAGAAGAAATGTGTGTTTTAGTAGACTATAAAACAAATACTAAAAATAAAAAGAGAGTAGCCTACACAAACCTTAAAGGGATGGTTCTAAGAAATTTCAACAATTTGCACCAGACCTTGAGCAAAACACTCCCCCCAGAAGCTTTTTTTCCCTTGGTCGAACATTATTAAAGTTAGAGCTTATTTAGAGATATCAGCCGAATGGCTTAGTGCAGGCGCTAATGGATCCAAGGTTGTATCTCGTAAATTACCCCACTAATAATGCCCGGAATGGTACCAAACTAATACAGTGGTACAAATAGGTTCTGTACTCATAAAATGAGGCATTGGAAAGTTTGTAAGTACATCAGCAGTTTATTTAAATAAAACTTGCCTGATGGCTTATGCTACCGCTAACCGGGACGTCGAGGTCACTTCCGTGATCTGGGAAAAGCCTGTAAAAGTCTTTCATGATCAAAAATGAAAAAGTGTTTTGGTATATCCAAAAAAGTGTTGACAACTTAGCGTTAACTAATAATTGTTGCAAACTGGTACTACCAACAAAATATTAGTGCATTCCTGGAACTGGGCGTCGTTACACTACATCGCTTTCTGCCAGGACTTTTACGGTCTTTTCCAAAATCACAGAAGTGACCTCGACGTCCATGTTAGCGGTAGCATAAGCCATTAGGGAAAAAAAAGCTTCTGGGGGGTGTTTGGCTCGAGGTCATGGTGCAAAGGACCCTAGGTTGAAATGACTCCGAACCATCCCTTTTAGCATTTTTGTGTGCATACAGGTGTGCAATCTGTTTGATTGGTTGTACGGTTGGGTTCCTTTGTTTAGTTTATACAAGATTGAAAGTAAAATATTTTTAAAAGGATATAGTTCACCCAAAAATGGTTTCTTTAAAAATAATTTACTCACCCTAATGTCATTCCAAAACTGTATGACATTCTTTCTTCTGTGGAACATAAAAGAAGATATTTTGAGAATTGTCTCAAAGAGTTTGTTTGTTTTTGTCCATTACAATGGATGTCAATAGGCACCAAACATTCTTCAAAATATCTTCTTTTGTGCACCACAATGGTTTGGAATGATATGAGGGGGAGTAAATGATGACAGAAAATAAATCTTTGAGTGAACTATCCCTATTTAAGAGTTCACACTTACATATAATCGAATAGGCCAGGGGTTTCCAGTCCTCACGCCTCCCCACATTTTGTATTTCTCTCTTATCTGACACGCTCAGTTGAGAAAAGAGTGCCATTCAACCGTAAGTGAGCAGCGAAGTGGACTTAAAATGGTATTTCGCCATCTTAAGATTCCAATCCGAAGTGTGTTTGTATGCGTCTGTTCACGGATGAAAAGTGCGTGAGATGCGACAGTTACAAGTCAACGATCATCATTACGGGTTAAATAAGATAAAAAGACATATTTAATATAACCAAATTATATAACCATAGCAACATACATATCAAAAGAAGATATTTTGAATGTCAGTAACCAGACATTTGACCTCATTCAATGACTTTTATAGTATTTTTGTCCATACTATGGAAGTTAGTGGGACCCCCATCAACTGTTTGGTGGTTACCCAAATTCTTTCAAAATATCTTCTTTTGTTCAACAGAAAAAAAGAAGGTTTTGGAACTTTGAGACAGAAGGATGCCAATATTAAATGAAAGTATGGTAATTTATAGCCTTTTATATTTATTTACAGAAATGTATTATGGCATCAAACTTTAAACTCCTTTAATATGCGTTTCGTCTGTTTGATGACGTTGCAGGGTGTTCTGAATGAAGACATTTTGTCAAGGGAACTTTAAAAGATATCCTGTGCTCAGGGAGTAGGGAGCAGTGAACACTGTTGCGTAGGGACCCGGTCAAACTTCATGAGTGATCAAAATCGTGAGTGGTGTACTACTGATGTATTTGTATACGATGTATTATTACGATGAGTCTGTGATGACTGAAATAGAAGAGTTTTCATCTCATTTGCTCTAAAAAGGCACAATGTGCCTACATTTATAAAGCCTGATACTAAAAGGCTATAAATATCCTTTCAGGGCAGCCACTGTGATACAGGAGACAGCTGTTCTTTATTTAAGAATCTGCCGTACCCGAGAATGGTAGAACAGTAAAGCTCAGGCAGAATGGCAGATATTTAGCACGGGAAGGCTTAGCAAAGGCTTCAGACAATTTGAGATGAGCTATTGAAATGTCCCCGAGAACAGCCTGAAAAATCCTACATTTGAAAAACTGAAATCATCTTTTATTCATCAGACAAAAATATGTGTGAATACATATCTCACTTATGCTGTGTCTGCAGTGTCTTTCATATAATATTCTACCAGCACTAAAAACACCCTCCAACCACCTCTGATCCACACCGCCTGTCAGGCATTGGCAGATTATATAGCACTACAGTGCAACATGCTCCAACATATTCGACTACACAACAATACATTTGTTAATAATGGAAACGAGTGAGTAAAAGAGTATGTTGCAGTACTTACATTGTGCTGTAGTTTTTTTCCATTCAAGCTTTGGATGAAGTTGACTATTAAATTAATGTAAATATTTAGTATCTAAAATTTCACTAAATCTTGCTCCGAAGTATCATTTATCTCACCACTCAAGAATCTCAGAGAGCCAACAGCCCTTCATCCCTCTTAAATCGCTGAAGCTGTAAATCCAATGAATGATGATTCATGACAGACTGTCCGTCCATGTGATTTCTCATGATGCAGAGCATTAATTCATATGGGCTGTTTCTACATTTATTGTCATAGAATGAGTATTATGGTGGTTCTAAATTGAGTATATGTATATACAGGCCAACATGTATATATGTATATATATAAATAATTAGGCTTTTATGAAATGGATGTCTTACCGGGGGAAAATATTGTTTTCTGTCTTCAATCTGTTCATTCCGATTACAAGTTTGTAGGATTGTAAACAAATACACTGGGATTATCCACCATGCAATACATGCATAAATATTGGTGGAGCAAACAAGTGCCATGGAAATCATATCCTTGTTTTAGGCACAATGATGGTTGTGGTTAAAATATTTGATATGCAATGATATGTTGTGTGGATAAATGTTTAAGGTAAAATTATGCCATTTTATTTTAATTCCAGTGATCCTGCAGTGACAAATTTATTTTTTAAAGTATGAATATTCTACGTAGTATATATTATCCCAAGTAATATGAAAATGCATGGATAATCATTTGAATGATATATGATATCTGTCATCTTTGCTTGTTGGCTTACAGTGATTGACTGATGAAACCACACAGTCCTAAAATCCTGAGCTGTGGCGTGAAGGACATCAGACAGGACAAATATAAATACATTTCACACTTTCAAGAGTCCTCAAACACAAAATACATATATAATATAAAACACATTACTTAATAAATAAATCCTTTTGAAAATTAAAATGTCAGGCTATGCCTACTTTTGAATGAAGTGGCTGTTAAAACATGTTAAGCATTTCTCAAATAAATAACACAATTCTTGGATTTGTTCATAGTTTTGTTAAAAACGTGTTTGTGTTTTTAAAGCAATAGCAGTCTTCATTTTAGTATTTAGTTTTCAATAAACTTTAAATTTCACTTTCTGTAGTTGGATACATTTTTGTAATTTGTGAAATATTTGTTTGAGCAATGTTTGGTCAAACAATGTTTGAATAACAAATCTATATTTTATAAAAAAGCATTTACACTCAGAGGACAAAAGCACATCATGTCAGCCCCACAAAAGAAAATGTATTTGTGTCTCTGTATGCAAATACATTTATGCACCACCACAATACACATACGAATACTATCCCTTTTCCTTCCAGCAGCCATGGCAACTACCCATTGCATCAGAAGTTTAATCACCAAATCTGCACAGTGGGTTGTTATCAGATTATCGGATAATCCAGTCCACATTGAGAAATCATAACAGCGGAGATGCACTATGTCCGTTTTTGGCTATAGTCCCGCTTCTTGTTTTTCATCTAGGAAAAGCTCAGTAAACGTGCCACCCATTGCAGTAATGAAGAATGGGGAATGAGAGTGGCAGCTTTACTCAGGAGCCAAGTTTCCATGCTGGACCACCGAGTGTGGTGAAATGGGTTAATCTGAAACAGTCTGACAGGCCAGTCTGACCTGTTTACTAACAGCTGCATTCTGGGCCCATGACTGCCCTCCATCGGTGACAAACAGAAGCGCATCTCAGAAAATGTCAACATATCATTATCCACTTTTAATCATGCTTGATGCTGTCAGCATAAAAACAACACTGAATGGGATGAACAATCGTGAAGGGATTGTTCAAATTGTTTTTCTCATATTACGGAAGGACAGAGATTGTAATTTAATGAGACGGCTTTGGACCAACAAGCCTATTAATGGTCTAATTTTTGATCAAATCAGAGAAGAGAAAAATTGATGTATTCACGGAATATTCTAAACTGACAAAATATGACAGATAAACTTTTAATGACAATAAGGTGTATGAACTGTCAATATTACGTATAGGTGCACCATAATGTATACGTTTATGTTTGTTTTCTGGTAAGTACACACACAACACAAAAGCTGACCAACTAATGTAAAAACATGCCTGTTTTTTTTATGAATCTATAACAGTGTTGCAAATAGCGTAGAAATCAATAAACCACAACAAAGCTGACGGTAGAGCAGACCGGTTAACAAGACCTCATTATTAGGCAGGACTGAGACAAACAAGATAACAAATCAGCAAAGTCGGCAAAAATATGATGTAGATTCATTGATAATGGTTACTAGTGAAAAAAAGCAAAAACTAAATAAAATAAAAACAACCATGCAAATAAAGATTTGTTATGAATGTGTTGTCAAAGTTTAAAATCAATGCTTTAAAAAAAAAGAAAGAATATAACTGTGTCTTAGGTGTTAGCTGACTGTCTGTTTATATCTATAATAAAAGTTTGCATCCAACACAAATGATTCTACATATTTCATTTGATTACACTGCATTTAAACATCGCACTGAACTCTAAATGACCCCTTACTTGTGTCTAGCTTCATTCATTTATACTGTAGCAGGCACACAGTGTGCCATATAATGCTGTCGAGTATTTAATCCACAGACATTGACATAACAAGTCACAGATTCCTGCAGTTACACTGAAAAAAACGCAGGCTGGTAGAGGGAGCCCTTTCCTGTAAAACTTTTATACAGATCCAAAACTTCTATGCTGGCTATGAGATAACTGCTGCAAAAACTTCTCTGAAGCCTCATACATCATCTGTACAAAAACACAAACCAGAGGCACATGAATTGGTTTATATTTGTTTCAAATAAGGAAGTCGAAGCCAATAGAAACGGAATCATGTTCATAATGTAACATCAGCGCAAATCCACAACATTAAGAACACGAGGGACACAATGCCCTGTTTGTGAAACATTATATGCACTGATTTATTAAAGGTAAAACTATTGGTCAAATTCGTGAGGTTGAGCTGATATAGCATCAAACACACTGATAGCATCATCTTAAAGCCATTAAGGTTAATTTCGTATTAGTGTATAAGGGTTCAGGAGACAGGACATGTGTTTGGGTTTACAGCGCTCACCTCACATGAACACAATGCTGAGACTCGGACACTATGTCCATGATCAGTTCAACTATTTACACATGTTTGTTTACGTTTTTTCCTCCAGATATACATAAATGCTCAAGTAGAAATTCTATTCAAGTTTTTAGCATCGAATTGAGCATAGAATAAATAACATTTGAGTAATTAAGTTAGTGAAGAAAAAATTATGAAAAGTGACACAAATAAATGAAAAAGATCAAATTTTTGATCTTCTCCGACTTCTTTTCTTCAACACTATGAAGTTACTAATTTAATGTACAATTAAACAACATCAAAAGAATAATAAAACAAAATTACAACTAAACTATAGTATCTTAAGGAAAATAAGCTTGAAAATCAAAAGATTTTACTTGTAATTGTGTTATAATATCATGCTGCTTTTGTTATATTTAAAATATTTTATTTTGTTACATTTATAAATATTATTCTTTCTGCAAACAACATTCAGTTGTTCAGACTGTTTCATCACTAAAGTACCGGTCACCAAACTCTAAATTTAGCACGTCACCGGGCAGATTCATTCTCAGGTAGGCTACACTGTGCCATCAGTAGAATATTCAAGAATGTTTTCCACCTGTCAATCACACACCTGCTATGATGCCTGAAACTGGTGATGCAACTACTGACTTTCATTTGAACTTGAAGGCTGCTGACAATCATAAACAGTGTTAAAAACCTTTCAGAGTGCCTGTTCACATTACTTAACCTCTACATTTGGCTAATGCCCTTAGATGTAAACAAACAAAAAATCTCTGCCATATACTGTTCTCAAACTGGGGTATGGGAACCCCATGGAGGCTCAAGGGGTTGCTTGGGCATCCACGAAAAATGTGAAAGGAAACCCCCCCCCCGATAATTTACCTAAATGTAATTTTAGGGCAGTCAAAGTTATGGTGTTAACTTAAGAAATCGATTAAATATGTTTAACACTGTTACATTATGTGCATTCCAAAACATTTGTTGAAATCATTAGATTAAATCATTTTTAAATCACTTATATTTGATCAGCCCCGGTTTTTAAATGTAAGAAATCATTTTGAAAGGTTTTTAACATTTTACATTATTCTTAATGGGTAGAAAATATAGGCTACATAGAAAACATTATCCAGATATTGTTTTCAGCATCTCTTTTACTTTATTACACTGACAATATCAGTTATTTAGCATACAGTACAACAATTATTTAATTTAGCTATTACATATTGGCTTTATTGGGGCTATATCAGGCTTAATATGTTACGTACAAAAAGAGATTTCAGTACTATGAAAATATAAATCTGCCTTTATAGCCTATAATAATCGCTGTTCTCTCGCAAAGGGATCATCATCTTTGGGGTCCTTTGCATAAAAAAACCCTGGTCTAAAAGAAGATGAAGATAATACGTGTAACTTCATTTGTATAGGCTATATAAACGCAACACGTTTTTGTCAGTATAGCCTACTTTTTTGTTTAATAATTACAGGCCAGACATTGCGCACGAACTTGACGTCTCAGTTTTTGAAGAGACTGTCCAAAATATCTATTATCATTACTCAAAAATGTCAATGCCACAAATCTGTAGCCTACCTAATCTTTGTTAATCCGGAAATGTGTTTGAAAATGCTTTACTCTGTGGAAATAGCGAAACCTCGTCGTCAAGAACATTGTGTGAACACAGTACCCTACTGTATCCTACTACATTCTCTTCGTTAATAATGCTGATCTTTTCTTGTCACATATACACAGTTAGAAACTTAAGTCGTTTACATGAATACTTGTAGCCTATAAGTTTAATTTAATGTAAATGGGATACTAATGTCAATGGAATGTCAACGCAAAACTCTAAAACCATTTTCAATTCTTACCAGTAAATGAGCGAAAGTCCATCAAAACGCTCGAGCTGTCTTCTTCCCCCGGGGTTCAAATAGGACATTGCATCCAACTCAAACGTTAAGGTTGAAATAGCCTGCTCTGGAAACGGAATTATATGCTGCCTCCAAATATGACCACCAGACACATCATCACCGCTATTTCATGTCATGCTTGTGGTTCGCACATGCAGCCTCGCTCAAGAGTCAGCGTTCATTCAGCATTAAATCAATGATACAGCAACTGCCGCGGGAGAGAGAGAGAGAGAGAGAGAGAGAGAGAGAGAGAGAGAGGAGAGAGAGAGAGAGAGAGAGAGAGAGAGAGAGAGAGAGAGAGACTCAACTATGCCAGTTTCTAATCTGTAAGACACGTGGTTTTCATGCTGACCTGGTCGTCTGTTAGACAAAATCTACATCTTGTCGACAGCCCTCTGGTCACATTACTTTGACTTTGCCAAACTACAGGTAGGCTAATTTCTGTGTATGGATACTGGGATGTGTGAGTCTCTGGCTGCCTGTCAAGAACCATGAACTGTCTACCTAGAGCAGGGGTGTCGGAGTCAGTTCCTGGAGGGCCAGAGCCCTGCAGAGTTTAGCTTCAACCCTAAACATTTTTTTAAAAACACCTGATCAGCTAATCAATTCCTTCATGCTAATTTGAAAATTGCAGGTGTGTGTGTGTTGAAGCAGGGTTGGGGACTAAACTCTGTAGGGCTGTGGCCCTCCAGGAACTGACTCCGACACCTGTGACCTAGAGCATTTTAGGGCATCGGTGTTGCTGAGATAGGTAACTAAGCTTTGATTGGTTAATACAGAGATATACTTTGTAGAGGCCTATGTGCAGACAAACTGAGGTAAAGCCAATCACCGTTCAGCTTCAGGTAATTGAGATGAATAGAGTGGCTGTTGACCTGAGATTCGCTGCACTGTCTGCAGCCTAAACGCCAAAAGGGTTTCCAATTTCCTCACATAGACATTTGTTTGTAACACCAATATCTGTCCCTGTAGCTTCATACGTAAGCCAAATCAAAACCTGTCTACATTTGTTCTTTTGGTGCATAAACCATCACTCTCTGTAATTACTTTAATTAGAACTCAAACCCAGTAGTAAATGTAAATAGGTAAAGGGTTCTGCAATACCTTTACATAAAGAAGGATCATAAAATATGATGAATAATAAAAAAAATCAACTAGTCCCAGTTTGTTTTGTGCTTTAGAATAGTTCTGCCATGAGGACAAACTTATAAAGGACACTACTATGTAACTCCTCCTTCATGTAGGCCTGCATATGAACCAGAGAAGTGAGGAGAGTGATTTGTGTTTGACTGTGTAGATTCATCAAGTCTTTACGAAATAGGATTTGATGTCTTTTTCTTGAGAAAATCTGATATAGTAAAAACGGTTACACACATTTACCATGGTGTTCACTTTCACACCTATTGCAGTTATTGTTACTAATGTAGAATCACAATAAATTAATAGAGGCCAAGGACTCAAATAGTGTAAAGAAGCTTGGTTGAAAGGAGAAATTGGTATGAATCAAAGCAACACTCCTGGTCAATTTAAAAACTCTGTTGTTGTTCTTTAGAAAAATTTAGTTTAAGTTTAAATGTAAATTCATAATAAATTTATTGACAAAACTAAAATCAGAAATTTTCCCTTTGGCCAACATTGAAAGAATTTTCAACATTCGAGATCAATGTAATTTGCATACAGAATTCTGATCTATGTTCTTTCTCGCATCTGTTTGCAAACCGAATTCTGTTTGGCCTTTCTTTTCTTGCCACTATTTAACCACAGTGGTTCTGTTTACTGGCCATCATACATTATCCCAGAATAAGATGGTAAATGATCGCAAATTTGCCTGTAATCTTGTATCTTATTTAGCTTCAAACAAGCATATTATTGTATATATCGTTTTCTAAATGATGGTGCAAAATTTAGAGGTGTTATTCAGTACCTGATGCACCTTTTCCAAGTCTCCCCCTAGTGGTGAAGTCTGGTAACGCAGGGAAGCGCACATCTACAGTACAAGCAAGCTAATTGCTGAGACAACTTTAGTGAGACGTCAGTGTAGTTAGCCATGTCATCCTCCAGACTCCTGGCATACATACTTTACATTACTTATACTCAGTATTTAAAGTGTGTCGCACGTTGCAGATGACTGTGTAGTGGCTATTTTATGATATTCATTGATCTTTAGTAAAAGATAGATGATTCAAAGAATGTCACATGTGTGACTCTCACTTGTTAGTGTGAGAAGATTATGTTTATGTACCTGGGAAGGCAGAAGGGAGAGACACTCCAGAGAACAGACGAACAAGGACCTCTGACCTAGATGTCAGAAGGCCATTTGGTGAAGGAGGGCTTAGTCTATGGAAAACTACTGGTAGGATGGCTCTGGCGGAAGAAGGCCTTGGAACGGGGATAAAAAGCTGGTTCAGTCTGTCTGGGGGGTGGTGTCACTCTTCTGCACAGGGTAACAACTGTGTATTAGACTGCTCCTATTCTTGCAAGAATAAATACTTCTATTTTATAATTTGACTCTGAGTGTCTCTTACGCAGTGATGTTTGTTCGATGAATTTTTGCCACAACAATTTGGTGTCAGAAGTGAGATTCCTTGGACGATGCCTCCTGGACCTGAGATCGGACGGTGTTTGGCCACCTGGACTGAGTAAGTTCCAGCTCTACCTCGTAAACTTGAGAGAGAGAGGCCGGCCGATGTCAGAGCCCCGGGGGGTCGACCACTGGAATCAAAGAACTCGAGGTGGCTCAGAACAACACATCTCTGGGTAATGTATAATTAAATTCAGTTTAATTGGGGGGAGAGTGAAATTGAACCATATTGGCTGAGAACTGTTTTCTGTGGTACGTAATCTGATATTAATTGAGATCTACGTACAGATCAAGATATTTCAAACAGATACGAGGAAAATAATCTGAAATTAATTGAGGTCTGTGACAGAACAAGATATTTCAAGCAGATAAATAATCTGGAATTAATTGAGAACTGTGGCAGACCAAGACATTTCACACAGATAGGTACCTGAAAATTAATTGTTCCACCATGGAGCAAGTTATTTTTGGGTGCTGAAGCTAGTTAGGGGGAACCAAGAGAATCGTAACAGATTTTTTGGTAAACCGTAATTAGGAGGACACTAATAGTGTAACCCGTCCGACTGGGTTAAAAGAAAGGTCGGGTTTGTCGGGGACGCTTGACAAATAAAGAAAATGCGCGCAGAGGAAAATCCACAGAGAACAGATAAGCGGCTAATATGGGGAGGTTTTAAAAGCAAGCTTGCGAAATTTTGGTACACCGGTGTTTTGTCAAATGAGATAAAATTAAGGGCAGAAATGTATGATATTGAGCGCCACAAGATGGTGCGGGAATCAGTTGAACAGGGCAGTGAGAAACAAAGGTTGTTGTGTCTGCGTTCAACGTGTGGAAAAGTGTGAAAAGACAATGAGTTGTTGGCTTGAAGCAGATAAAAGAGAACCGAGTCGATGTAGAATGTATTGCCATATAGTAAGATTGAATATAACTGATAAAAGGGTTTTTATTTTTCATCCATTAGATGGATGCATGACATTAGATAGATGTCAGAAGATTTTGTTTGTAACAAAAGTTGAAGTAGCAAGCAGCAATAAGGCTGTCTTTGTGAAGGATTGAGATTTGAGTAATATGATATTTTGGTTTCTGTAAAAAAAACAGAGATAAGTGGTACAGAGACAGTAATGATAGTTGTTGAATCGGCAGACTAACCATTTTGAGAAGAAAACAACTGTAGAAAATGTATGTTATGAAAATAACATTTCTGATAAAATTTATGGAACTATATATGAACGGCTGTTAAATCAGATTAAGAAATGGTATGAAAAGTGAGGTTCAGATTAAAAATAATAATGATAAGGTATTGAGTATGATTAACAGGGATTAACATGATATAAAGATAATGAATGTTTCATTAAGCAAAATGGGGAACAATTCTATATTTTAGTGGTAAAATAAAGAGTGAAATTATGTTTATTTTTTAGTTTGACAACCATAGTGTCTTTTGAACCTAAAGACTCCAGCTATGCTGGGAGTACAGCAACAGCGCGTGCTTATTCAGCCGGCTTCCGGATGTTAAATGTGTACTTGCTATTGTAATCAGTGTTGGTTATGATAATAACGAATTAGAGAAATGTAAAGACATATTTTGGAATTCAATAATGTAAAATGTCGGATATTTTGTTGATATTAAGTCATTGAGGGAAGAAGACATTGGCTGTTTTATAAAGGAAATTATGGGTCGGGGATAATTTTCCCTGGACAAGTGTTAAAGTTAAACAGAAACTTTGTGAAGCCTGCTTAGAAAACAATTTATGCATTTCCGTGCAGAAAATTAATGTTCTGCCAAAATAATGATGAAGATTATTATTTGGCTATTGATTGAATCCGCCACTGGTTGACTGTTAGAAGAATACAGAGAACTGCTTATCAGCTGTTTACAAACTGATTGGAACACACTGCTTCAAGTGTGCAGTAAGTTGGAGCTGTTAGAAGGGGACAGAGAAGGTTTTAATTGTGGTCAGTGGGGTCATTTAGCAGCAACTGTAAATGCCCACTCAGAAAGGTGTAAAAGAAAGTTGATGGAATGTGAAAGTGACGTGTATTAATGTGGGTTTGAAAGTAGAACAGTATTTGAAGACGATATTAAAGTTTTCGTCTGAGAAAGAACTAAGAATGTGAATGCAGTGCTAAGGAAAGTGAAAAGAATGTGCAAGTAAATGAAAAGAAAGTGAAAAGAAAGTTGATAGATGGAAGTCGTAAGTAGATTGAAAGAAGAAAAAAAAAGAAAGTTGAAAGATTTAAGTCGTAAGGAAATTCTTTTAAAAGGGAAAAAAAGTAAAGATACCAGTAAATGTAAAATTACAGATAGGGAAAATATTTGTAAAGGTAAAGGTAACTAAAAAGATGATTGTCTTTTAATGAAACGCTTAAACATTTTTTTTCTTTGCAGATTGTAATTGAGAATCTGACAACTAAAATTGTTATAATGAAACGTTATTGAGAAATAGAATAACTATTTGCATTTAAGATCAAATAAGCAGAAGTAGCACTGGGTTGCTAAATGTAAAAACAATTTTGTAGAAATGGATCTGATTAAACAAACAGCTTGGAAATTGACCATGAAGCTAGAAGCTGATGTTTTGGTTTCAAAAGATAAGCTTTGGGACTTGACTGAAACTGCCAGTGTGGCAGGACTCATATGAGTGGAAAATTTTTAATGTCTAAATTCCCTGATATAAGAGTAAAAGACAACTATAAAATTATTTTTATATTGGAAACGTATGTAATTTCTGGCAAAGATGCCTTAAGCTGCCAGAATTAAAAGATAAAGTAGAGAATGTTTAGTATGAGAAACAGTGTACCAAGTCCTGAAGGCCTCAGAGTCTCTGTCTAATTCAATGTCAGAAGGCTGTTATCTTAGCCTGTCATGACAATAAGCTATTTAGTAAAGCACAGTGTATTTTAGTTGAAAATTATAGACACAGATGTTAAAAGAAATCATGTTAAAGGAAATCATTGCCATTCAGAGGGCAATTAGTACTTAAATATTTTAGATTTGTAAAACTGAATGACTTTAAAGAAGTCTTTAAAATAATAATGTAGACCTGAATGACAGAAGTGACATTTTGTACTTTGTTATTTTAGGACCAGTAAAGTATTTGTCTGATCTTAGCCTTCACCATGACACAGGACCTATGACCATGCTATAGATGTGCACTGAATAGAAGGATGTGAATAAATTTCACTGAGATTTTGTTGATTCAGACAGGTCTAACAGATTTGTGATTAAATACTGTTGTTATTAACCTGTTCTCCCTTAACATTTATTAGGCATGCAGTCCAGGTACAGGTGACTCTTGAATGTGTCTTTCCTAAGCTCCAGAAAAACAGCTGAGTTCTGTTGAAGAAACTGATTGGGAATGAGCGGGGTCATCAGTGGGTACGAGTGGCCTACCCAACGACGGGGCAGATCCTTCTGGCCAGGGGACTATACCTAAGGCAGGGAGGTCACGCAATAACACTGGACACCTCCGGATGGAGGTGTTAATATGTGAGAAAGGTATGAGAGTTGAACGCTGATTACTGGAGGCCAACTGGGATCAGCAGATCATTGGGAGGTCAGATGCTTTGTGAGGAATTGCGACGTTCTGACCCGAGAGAATGTGAGTTCCTCTATACCACTCACCCGAGAAAAACCCCGCGATTCACTGTATGGCTTGTTTTCAATTGTGACAAGTCTGATGGAAATTATAGATAAAGAGCTAATGTGAAATGTGCTTTCAAGAGCCGGCTGAGACCATCTGATTGTCATTATTTGTTGGGGAGACAGTGACATAACATATTAATTTATATCAGGAACATGATGTTGTTGCCTTATGGGCAAGGAAAATTATAGAAGTGTTGATTTTGAACTAATATGTCTATAAGATGGTTTTAACTCCTGAAGATCATGAGACATGGTGGGTGGCTAAAGATTAAGACAGTTTTTAGTAGAGTTTGGATAACAAAGGTTAGGTGAATTGAAAATTTATACAAGTATTCAGACTAAAGATAACATTAGAAATACTCATAGCATAATGTATTTTAGATTATTGTAATGGTTCTAATTTGAGTTAAACATTTGTATATTAACATTTGTGAAAAATTAAGGGTTCTAGACTATGATTAATTCAATTTCAGTCTTAGGAGGCTGTTTGAAAAGATTATTTGTGTAAGAGAGACTGCTGAGTGGAGGAAGGGATTGGGACACTGTTTGTCTTTCTGTTATCATGCCTGGTAAGGCAAGCATAAACAAAATAATGATAATGAACAAAAAAACAACCCAGCTGACTTTTCTAAAGAAAAATGAATAATGAACAGATAAAACATTTGAAACGGGTTTAGAGGCCAAATTTCAAAGATGTAAAATTATATGAAAGCTACAGGAGAATGTGAAGTTTAAATCTAATTTGAACTTTAAATATTATACTTTTAGAGTTAATATAAAAAAAGCAAACATTGGAAATGAGCATTTAACCTATGTGGACAGCACTTTATGTCTTGTAGGTGTTAGTTTAGGGCAGCTATTCCGCCTGAATAGTGAGTATATTGTGTCTTTAACCTCTGGAGAGTGTTTTTTCATTACAGATGAGTTAAGGCAAGTGACAAATTGTAAAGAAGGCAAATGCTGAGTGAATCTGATGAGAAGATGATAGAGAACATGAGACTTTATTTGAGTTGGTTGGTCATCACGCTCCGTCTGGTAGTAATTACTTTTGTCATTCATGATGTGGATTTGAATTACTTTTGGATAAAGTTTAGGTATTTATGTAAATTGGAATTGTGGAGTTGTACAGT
>JARPMJ010004318.1:0-78128 GCA_033366665.1 Phoxinus dragarum | reverse complement strand
ATTTAAATTCATCTTGAATATAAAAGTGCACACACACACACACACACACACACACTAACCCCGACCCATCACACACCACACACACACACACTAACCCCGACCCATCACACACACACACTAACCCCGACCCATCACATACACACACACTAACCCCGACCCATCACACACACACACACTAACCCCGACCCATCACACACACACACACACACACACTAACCCCGACCCATCACACACACCCTTACCCATCACACACACCCTTACCCATCACACACACACACACACACACACACACTAACCCCGACCCATCACACACACACACACACACACACTAACCCCGACCCATCATGCACACACACCCTTACCCATCACACACACACACACACCCTTACCCATCACACACACACACACTAACCCTACCCATCACACACACACACACACACACTAACCCCGACCCATCACACACACACACACACTAACCCCGACCCATCACACACACCCTTACCCATCACACACACCCTTACCCATCACACACACACACACACACTAACCCCGACCCATCACACACACACACACTAACCCCGACCCATCACACACACACACACACACACTAACCCCGACCCATCACACACACCCTTACCCATCACACACACACACACACACACACACACACACACACACACACTAACCCCGACCCATCACACACACACACCCTTACCTCTTCTAGCACAGCTTATCAAGAGGAGCCAGGACATAATTTCACACGGCAGTCGACTGCAAAGAGAGACAAAACCCGTGTGTGTGTGTATGTGTGTGTGTTTAGTTCTGCCTTTCACACTGTGTTTCCTTGACAACCGGCTGTTCGCTCGCTCCATCTCAATGACACAAGTGGAGAATACTCGAATCATGTCTCGAATGGGAAATGTTGATAATTGGCCTTTTGTACGAGACTGAGAAAAAAAACACACACCACTACATCTGCTAACAATTAGCATGACATCAGCTGTTGCTGGAACGGCAATCGTTTTCCAGTGAAACCGAACCCGGGACCACCGGCGGGGCAAGATGAGCCAACCTGCTAATTAAATGCTGGTTACACAACGCGATCACATCCACCTGAACTTCTCCACACACAACCCTTCGCTCCGCTAGTCACGGATCGCTCCGCGTTCAGCCAGATTAGCAAGATTAGCTCCTACATTACAGATTTTCTTTCCATTTCAGATCTTTGCTTAAAACTCATTTTTTCCATTTATTTTAATGTTACTTGATTATTTTGGTTTGTATTTTGATTTTCTTTTGCTATTTAGTTGTCTATAAATCAGTTTTGTACAGCTTTTGCTTGTGTTAATGTTATCCGGTGTTGTAAAGCACATCGCTCAGCTCAGGCTATATGTGGCGTTGCGTTATCACTGTTTATTCTACGTTTAGACGAGCGTTTATGGGGGGGAAATCTGCATATGGTGACGCAAAAGTGTGTGAGATTGGATGTAGTGTGCACTCCAGACGGCTAGGTGGCGATGTGGAGCACTGAGAGTGAAAGAGACGCTGACACAGTTTGTCATGTTTAATACGGTAAAGCTGCTGCTTTAACCCTCGCTGCTCTTCACCTGTCGCTCAAAAAATGACAGAATTTATTCTGTTATGTAAACAAACTTTTATTTTGGATTTGATTAATCGCAATTAATCGTTTTACAGCCCTACACACACTAACCCTACCCATCTCTCTCTCTCTCACACACACACACACACACACACACACACACACACACACACACACACACACACACACACATGAATGTCCGATAACTTAATAATTTAGTAGCCAAAACTGGCCGGTGAGCACAAAAGTAAATTCAAACCCTGCAAGCATATAATGTTATTTCCAGCGGCGCGAGAGCGAGGGCTCAACGCCAGCGCCCGGTTAAAGAAAGCCGTAATCGTAACCCAGTCTGATTCTGTCAGCTTCAGAGCCTCATTAAATCACACACACACCAATCCAGCCCAGTGCAGGCTGGGAAACAGGTGTGTGCCCGCTTCCAGAAGTAATACAGAGTATCAATGCACAGGTGTGCCACTCAGACGCAGTGAAAACACTGAAGATATGTGTGTGTGTGTGTGTGTGTGTGTGTGTGTGTGTGTGTGTGTGTGTGTGTGTGTGTGACTCGCACTCCCTGCCGGTGACCTCTACGTGTCAGCAAGTCTCTCGACGAAACCTGAGCGCGAGTCGTCAGCTTTGAAGAGACATTTGCACCCTTGCACCGGAGACCTTTACTGCAGACTACTTTAGTTTTTATAAGCTGACACACACACACACACACACACACACACACACACACACCACACACACACACAGTCTGCTGTATAAGTGCAGGTGTGTCTGCAAATCCTCCCTCACGGCTCATGTGTCCACAGCAGTGCTTCTCTCAGTACATGGACCTGACCGGCTCTCCCCGTGTTTACCCGACACGATGCTCTTCCTGCACACACAGATCATGTTCAGCCTTCGGTTCCTGTACGGTTATTTATTTGGGGAACCAAAATGTTGGAAGAAATGTGTCTTTAGGTTCTACTTTTGTAACCATAAACTAACATTTTGCAATTCTGCAAGAGGGTTTTTTTTGTGTGAGACAACCTAAAAATAACCAGTACAGAGCATTTCTAGGTTTCATTTGTATAAACAAAGATTACCATCAGAGAATGTTGCACCCAATAAGAACCTATACAGTAGAGCGGTCAAAATGGCTGAAAAGATAAATTCATATTTCTTTCCTAAATATTAGCAAAATTAAAATTCTAAAGGCAATACATATGAAAAAAAAAGGTGCTGTATTGTCTCCAATGCCCACAAGAGGGCGCTTTAAGCAAATATAAACCAAATCAAGCATCGCATCTTTTATCGAAATGAAATGACTTGTGCATTAACTTTTGAAACGATCGTTCTTGAATAAAATATAATTTCCTTAACGTGCATGCAAGGACAATTATAGTGCATAAAACTGTGCATCAGTAACGTGAGAAAACACTCTTCAACACACAGCGTAATGTAACGTTACTACATTAACACAAAACTGCCATTCAGAAACTATCCACTTCTACTCACTACATCTACATATTGCTCATCAAGAACACCAGACGCTCGACTTGATCTGACCGAGTGCCGAGCGCTTTCTGTTGACGATGTTTCCCGGCCGATGAAAAACACACTCAGATCTGGCCGGTGTGCATGTTTGGTCAAGTTTGTCGTTGCACGATTTTTTCCCACGAACTGAGAGGGTTTTCGTCAGCATGAAGCCTTTTCCCGCCATTTTTCAATTTAACAACGCAACCGCACCGCGCTGTATACACATGACCCTGGACCACTCAACCAGTCATGGTTAAACATTTTTTTAATTGAGATGTATACATCACATGAAAGCTGAATAAATAATCTCTCCATTGATGTGTGGTTTGTTAGGATAGGACAATATTTGGTCGAGACACAACTATTGAAAATCTTGAATCTGATGCAAAAAAAATGTAAACATTGAGAAAATCTCCTTTAAAGTTGTGCATTTATGTTCACGATTGTGCTGTATTCACTCACAAAAATACATGTTTTATATATTTACGGTAGGACATTTACTAAATATCTTCATGGAACATGATCTTAATATCCTCATGATTTTTGGCATAAAAGAAAAATTAATAATTTTGACCCGTACGATGTATCGTTGCTATTGCCACAGATACACCCGTGCGGCTCCAGACTGGGTTTGTGCTCCAGGGTCACTTATATAAACTGGATAAGCTGACAAAAACAAACCGCGTCATGTCTCGCGCACCTCTTGACGAAATAAAAATTAGAATGCATGATTATTATTATTTTTTTAGATTTTTTTTTGACAGCCCTAGCATACAGAGTGCTCTCTAAGGCCCAGTTTACACGAGAACGCTCGCGGCTGAAAACGTACAAATATTTTATGGGATGAGACTTTCGTTTACACGGCGACGGCGTTTTTGGGGCTTAAAAACGCAAAAAAGTGAAACCACCCTCCAGAGTGGAAATCTTAAAAACGCTCCACCGTCACGTTCCCGTCTAAAGGGTAAAAACGTAAAAATGCAAAAGTCTGCTAGACAGTGAAGGCGTCGCGTACGCGTTTAAGTCACAGGCATGCGCCAGTACAGGAAAATAACAAAACATTATCAAACTAAAATATAGCATTAATTTCATTGATAAAAAAAAATTCTGTCATTTTTTTGAGCGACACGTGAAGAGCAGCGAGGGTTAAAGCAGCAGCTTTACCGTATTAAACATGACAAACTGTGTCAGTGTCTCTTTCACTCTCAGTGCTCCACATCGCCACCTAGCCGCCTGGAGTGCACACTACATCCAATCTCACACACTGTTGCGTCACCATATGCAGATTTCCCCCCCATAACGCTCGTCTAAACGCAGAATAAAAAGTGATAACGCAACGCCACTTTTACGTTTTCTCTTCAGATCGTTTCCGTGTAAACATATTTTTAGATTATATTTATACAACCAATAAAAAACATCACACCAAACATTTTCTAATGGCTATTTTGTACATATTCATAACCATATCTTTATCTTCCACGACCGTTCTAAGAAACCAAAACAGACTTTAACAACACATTGACTTGCATTACAATCTATTCTTAAACCAACAATCTCCAGTTCCTTCACAGAAGCGTGAACATCACAGTAAAGCCTCTCCACACCCAGCGTCTTCATTCATCAGTGATTACTCACAGATAACCTGCAGATCATCTCGGCGTTCTCACAGGTTTGGTCTCAAGACAGATTAAGACAGCGCTCCTAATTGTGAAGATTAAGGCAAGCGAGGCGCTGAGAACTGGGGGTTGGAGGGCTATAAACAATGAGATGTAAAACCCAACCTTGTTTCCATCTGCTCATGAAGCAGACGTTTATTCACTCTCCAAAGCCGCCCAATCATTAACCACGCCGTAACTCTCTCTGGGGAACGAGCCTCAGGCACTCGCTTCCACTTATCTGGTGGATTCTTGCGACGTTACACACTTCCCTTCTCTCTGTGCCAGTTCAAGCTTATGCAATCTGCAGCTCTACAAATGGTTATCTGCATAGATAGAGACACTAGAGTATTAATCTTGATGCCACTTTGTTTGCAACAAACCACGGCTCTAAATTTCAATGCAATCTCTCCAATGAACGCCGAGCTAAATCTCTGAGCCGTTCTGATGCAGCAGATTCACTGCAGCCATCGACATGTTAAAGGGAGAGTTCACCCAAAACTGAAAATTAGCCCATGATTTACTCCCCGTCAACTCATCCGAGGTGTGTGTGACATTCTTCTGACAGACGAATACAATCAGAGTTATTTTAAAAGATGTTGTTAGGCCGGAAGCTAGTTATTTTACTTTCATTTTACGTTTACGTTTTAAATATGGATATTTTTCGAGCTTGTGGAGCACTTTTATGATGGATAAACGCACTTTTATTATGGATAGATGCACTTTTATTATGGATAGATGCACTTATGATGGATAGATGCACTTTTATGATGGATAGATGCACTTTTATGATGGATAGATGCACTTTTATTATGGATAGACGCACTTTTATGATGATAGATGCACTTTTATGATGGATAGAAGCACTTTTATGATGGATAGAAGCACTTTTATTATGGATAGATGCACTTTTATAATGAATAGATGCACTTTTATTATGGATAGATGCACTTTTATTATGGATAGACGCACTTATTATGGATAGATGCACTTTTATGATGGATAGATGCACTTTTATGATGGATAGATGCACTTTTATGATGGATAGATGCACTTTTATGATGGATAGAAGCACTTTTATGATGGATAGATGCACTTTTATAATGGATAGACGCACTTTTATTATGGATAGACGCACTTTTATTATGGATAGATGCACTTTTAAGATGGATAGATGCACTTTTAAGATGGATAGATGCACTTTTATTATGGATAGATGCACTTTTATTATGGATAGACGCACTATTATTATGGATAGACGCACTTTTATTATGGATAGACGCACTTTTATTATGGATAAACGCACTTTTATTATGGATAGACACACTTTTATGATGATAGATGCACTTTTATGATGGATAGAAGCACTTTTATGATGGATAGAAGCACTTTTATTATGGATAGATGCACTTTTATAATGAATAGATGCACTTTTATTATGGATAGATGCACTTTTATTATGGATAGACGCACTTATTATGGATAGATGCACTTTTATGATGGATAGATGCACTTTTATGATGGATAGATGCACTTTTATGATGGATAGATGCACTTTTATGATGGATAGAAGCACTTTTATGATGGATAGATGCACTTTTATAATGGATAGACGCACTTTTATTATGGATAGACGCACTTTTATTATGGATAGATGCACTTTTAAGATGGATAGATGCACTTTTAAGATGGATAGATGCACTTTTAAGATGGATAGGATGGCTTGAATGTGAGTAAATCATGGGCTAATTTTCATTTTTGAGTAAACTATCCCTTTAAACTAGCATGTCATTGTTTGTAGATTTTGCAAGAGCTTGACCAAACTCACTGTACGCCTCTTAACCCGGTGAAATTACGCAAAGAGGATGAATCATTACAAGTCTGTGGATCATGGAAAACGTGACGGCAAACGAGCTGAAAGTACTTGCTTCATTGTGCTGGCCTTGGCTGTTTTCCACACTTGCTTAGCGAGGCTCTCAATGGCTGTTTTGCATACTTCTACAGCCTAGCTGCCAGGAGAAGCAAATTGGTGTGCCAGACAAGTCCAAACTAAGACTGCAGGCTTATTCTCGGGGCTAAGAGAAGAAAGGACATTCTCGCTGTCTCACTGAGTTAAGAAACGGACAGTAAAGAGCGACTCGTCGACTGAGGGCTCTTGTTTGTTTGTTTTCGCATAGTTTGAAGGACTGGTAGCACTTTTACATACAACGACAAGCTATATTACGTGAAACCGACAAGGGAAACTGATATCTTTGGAAAAAAAGTAAAGATTGGATGCAGAAAAACATCTTTATCCCACATCTGAAGAATCCCATGATCAAATGGATGGAAAAAAGCAGCTGATTCCTTGAAGAGGAAGAAGAAACATGTTGAATTCAGAGTCTGAGGCTAAAGGGCCGTTCACAACAAGAGCGATAACTATAAAGATAACTATATTTGTGTTCACACCAACAGCGATAACGATAACTATAATAACTATATTTGCGTCCACACCAACAAACGAAAACTATAAAGATAACCATAACGATAACTATATTTGCGATCACACCAACAAACGATAACTATAACGATAACTATATTTGCGATCACACAAAGAGCGATAACGATAACTATATTTGCGTCCACACCAAGAGCGATAACAATATTTGCGTCCACACCAACAAACGATAACTATAAAGATAACCATAACGATAACTATATTTGCGATCACACCAACAAACGATAACTATAACGATAACTATATTTGCGATCACACCAACAAACGATAACTATAACGATAACTATACTTGCGTCCACACCAACAAACGATAACTATAAAGATAACCATAACGATAACTATATTTGCGATCACACCAACAAACGATAACTATAACGATAACTATATTTGCGTCCACACCAAGAGCGATAACAATATTTGCGTCCACACCAACAAACGATAACTATAAAGATAACTATAACGATAACTATATTTGCGATCACACCAAGAACGATAACTATATTTGCGATCACACCAAGAGCGATAACGATAACGATAAATATATTTGCGATCACACCAAGAGCGATAACGATAACTATATTTGCGATCACACCAAGAGCGATAACGATAAATATATTTTCGATCACACCAAGAGTGATAACGATAACTATATTTGCGATTACACCAAGAGCGATAACGATAAATATATTTGCGATCACACCAAGAGCGATAACGATAACTATAAAGATAACTATAACGATAACTATATTTGCGATCACACCAAGAGCGATAACGATAACTATATTTGCGATCACACCAAGAGCGATAACGATAACGCTAAATATATTTGCGATCACACCAAGAGCGATAACGATAACTATATTTGCGATCACACCAAGAGCGATAACGATAAATATATTTGCGATCACACCAACAAACGATAACTATGACGATAACTATATTTGCGTCCCAACCAACAAACAATAACTATAAAGATAACTATAACGATAACTATATTTGCGATCACACCAACAAACGATAACTATAACGATAACTATATTTGCGTCTCTACCAACAAACGATAACTATAAAGATAACTATACAAACAAACGATAACGGTATTTGTATTCTAAGCTTGCTCGCTGCAGTTTTAAAGTGTGTACAACGTAACATGTTTTTACTGTTCTCGTTGCTTATACACGGCTTTAACCAGCAGATGTCCTCAGCATGCTATGTTTTGAGTAAAGCTAGTGTAATCAAGCTAATAATATACAGTGAATTTATCTGACATAGTCAATATAGCGGAATAAAAACAACACCTAGTCTTTTTTACCGCAACTTCAAAAGAAGAAAGACAATGTTGTGGAAACGAGCGCTGGATTCCTAAAGGTTAATACATCAGACCTCTGCGATTAACTTCTCCGCAATGTCGTCTGCCATTTTAAATGTGCGAGCCCTTTAAATTAGAATGGATTCTGATTGGCTGTCAGTGTTTTATCGTTCAACAGCTGGGAAAAAAATCGTTCCGAAAGTGATCCCAACTACATTATTCCTCATATCTTTATCGTTATAGCTCTAAACTCTGCTATTCTTTAATATAGAGAATGATTTTTAGGACTACAGTATATCTTTATCGTCCTTGGTGTGAACTATCCCTTTAAGAGTACTCTGAGTTAGTCTATAAGTGGCGACTGGAAGAATGGAAGTATGATCCCATAACCCCTCCATCTAAAAAGCAATGCACTTGTCATCTCATATCCCATTTCTACCCTGTGCCCTTGCCTCCGAGCAATAAATGGGTCATTTCCATTGCTGTGGGCCCCTTAGTTCAAGCTTCCCCAATAGCCCCACATCAAAGAGGATCCTACTGGCAACAAAGAACTGACGAGCCCAAAAAAAAAAAAAGGAGTGGGGGAACAAAGGGGCCTGGGTCACCAGTCTAATTCCTCTCGCAAAGACTTTCATTAGTAGGCAAGTATGGACCCGTAGTCTGCCCCCATGTCCCGCTAGGCTTAGGGAGGGGGCAAGAAAAAGGTCCCCTGGCATTGACCCTGCACAACCTTCCCCATTCTCTTTAAACCCGTCATTCTCCGCAGTCCCTCTTTTCACCGGCTGAAGGTCAAATGGAGAGAAACTGGGTGGAAAAGGGGATCTATGTGACGGGGTGAGACAAAGGCAGGCCAACAAGTCACTCAAGCTCGTGGAGTCCGTACTCAAAAGTAATTATCTGATGAATGTCTATGATAAATTCAATGAATTCACTTTAATGACTCAAGTGGTGTAACCATAGCCATGAAAAATAGGGATGCACGATATATCGGCCACCATATCGATATCGGCCGATATATTTTTAATGTTATCGGCCTGATAAGAAAAATTGGCCGATATGGTTAAGTCGATAAATAATGGATTATGTCCACTGTGCACTGTTCAACATGATGGTTTTGAATTGCTTGAAATATGATTGGAATCACTTTAAAAAAATATATATTTAAAAAGGAAAATACAGTTCAATGCAACATGTGCAGCGCAAGTCTATCATATCGGCTACATATAATAAGAACATTATAATTGTGTGCTTGAGACATGGCTTTTGATGATGAGACACTTGTTTTTGTAATAAGGATCTCAAAAAAATGTATAAAAATTTGGATTTAGATTTATCTGCGAATATATAACGGTTATCGGTTTGCAAATATAAAGAATTATCGGTATCGAAAAAAATAAAAAAATAAATACCATGAATAACATGAGTATATGCATCTTTATTAAAACAATGTTTAAGGTAAAAAAAAAAAAAAAAAGATAGGTAAAACAAATACAATAATTATCAAAGCCACTTACAAAGAATATGCTAATAAACGACAAACACAAATTTCCTGTTTGACATCTGTTTTTGCACGAGACTAACGCAGGAACAATCAGTCATCCTCAAAGAACAGACTTGGTTGTCAAAGACCTGATTGTTTTTATGAGGTTGCGATCCTTTGACATGTTTGCTCGGTTGGCTGCTCCCACTGATTATCCGGGTCACATGACCGAGGTGAGCAGGTCTCTTGAGAGAGGGGGAAGGAGCGCACTTCTTTTGTAATATCCAGACTAGTGATTTAGCACAGCTGAGTAACTTGTGCTTCGTTCCCTTCCCCTTCCCCCAGACATCAATCCTCAGCACTTCTTCCCGGAGGACCACGAAGGGTTGCCAGGTGCCGTTTATAAACCCTTGAGCAAAGCAGAAATGAAAGGTACACAAACACATCTTGCCATTCAAACCTTGGAAATAAACAATGACTCTCTGTTCCCAGGCGATATCTTCCCGTACACGTTTGTATTACTGAAGAGAGCTCTAACGTCAACACCCGCGAGGCCGTTTCTTGCTAGTGTGTCTTCATCGGCTTTGGATTTTTTCAGCTTGCAAAAGCCAGAAGAAATAAACGAGCTGCATCTGGTCATTGGCTATGTTTACATGCCACCAAATAATCCGTTATTAATCGAATTAACGGCTCAATCGGACTGAAAAGCCTTCATGTTTACACTGTAATCGACCCAATTGAGCTCGATCCGAATTACATTTCGATCGGATTGAAAGATGTGGTTTATTCCGTATCTAATCCAATCGAGAGAACATGTATGATCGGATTGAAAACCGAAACTGAAAGGACTTCGCATGTGCAATGATGTAGAAATAGCGTATTATGCGCTGTTCTTCCTGTTGAATAAAGTGTCCCGTCCTCCTATAGTCCTCTTTCTCTGCGTGTGTGAAGTGGAGCACCAGTCCTCGCTTCAGACTCTCATCCACAGATACTGGGTTTGGGCATTTTTACTGCGTGATAAATATAAGCAGCGGCACAACGGTTCATATTCATTGTCTCTACGAATTGACCGTTCGCAAAGACCCGCCCCCCTTAGTTACTGTCGCTATGTCCGACAAGCTACGCCGCTCTCTCACACACACACCATGTTCTCACGCAGTGAAAAACACATCGCGGAGCAGAGAGACACTGACAGACACAGACCAGCTTACTTTAGATATTAAACGTATTAAACAAAGTCTCACCTTTCAAATTTAGTCATTTTTAAAAAGAAATGTAAACCATAAATAGCGTTTTGAGGCTCTTTAATGTGTGTGACAGATCGCTCAGTTAAAGCCGCTCGTGAACCGATCATCTCTTCCTTCTAGTTCATTTATAGCATCAAATAAACATGAATGAACATCAGAAGGAATGTTGTTTTAACCGCGGAAAGACGTCAGTACACTCCGCTTCTCAAGTTCAAATCCTCCCATGTTAATCTACTAACTCTCCTGACTGCTTTGTCGGACAAAATGGCGGATGGCGAAGTATGATTGGTCAGATCACCTGTCAATCAAGCTCCCTGCGAAGGGTCAATTATGACCAGAAATTGATAAATATTAAGTCTGGCTGTTTAAAATAAATAAAGAAGCGATGTATGAGAATGGTTATTATGCGCAAACAGCGGGAAACTCTGTAAATTCGTGAAGTGTGCGCATGTCAAAAAAACAATTCTGATTTAACGCTTGTGACATAAACCCGATCACATGTTTAGAGTTCAACTAAACACTACAATCCGCTTGAAACAAAAGTTGTGCATGTAAACGTAGCCAATGACTCTTTGTTCCCAGGCGATATCTGCCCGTACACGTTCGTATTACTGAACGTAGCGTCAAGTACCCACCCGCGAGGCCATTTCTTGCTAGCGTGTCTTCATCGGGTTTGGATTTTCGGCTTGCAAAAGCCAGAAGAAAACCACGAGCTGCATCTGGCCATTGTTGTCCAATATTGACAGCGCTGACAGGAACCGAGAAAGCCGGCCCGATCCCGCTGCGAAACGCAAGAGCTGCTAGACGAGCAGGAGAAAGACTTTGATGGAAGATCTGAGGGGGGGAAAAAGGGAAGTGTGGAACAAAACCAAAAGCAGAGCTTGACCACAAGCCGAGACAGAAAAAGACAGGCTGGATCTGGCATTGTGTGAGCGCTTGGCTCAGCGAGGTCTGTCTGACTGACAGAGAAAAGAAAGACACAAGAGATACTAAGAAGAGGAATGAATACCACACTCTCCAAGGCAAACATGACAACCCAACAGGGCTCTTTGTGCCTGAGCCGACATCCACATGTCAAGTGTCTGTCTTCATTACATTCGTTCGGAAAAGGGGACAATAGCCACGACACAAGACTTCTGCTCTGGATTTGGACAGATCCGCTGTGTTTATGACAGACGCGCCGGTAGGAGAGGTGGAGACGTGCCATCAAGAGAAACAGATCCAAGGACCTCCTCACAGCAAAGTAAACAACATGCAATCGTTTGGAAAGGTCTGGCGGTTCTCCAGAACAGCGTTCGTCTTGAATACTTCGCCATTTTCCTTTAAAGAGATGCTTTACAGTCAAAACAAAGATTACTCACACGCCAGATTGTTTATATTTTTTCACAAGTGTGTGCAGGACACTATAGCCCATACGGAAATGTAATATATGACATTATGTCCCTATATCACGTCATATATGCTAAACATAAGACAATTGCTATCACATTTATACATATCTCTACATATGTTGATATAGGTTTTTAACATAAATTTGCCATATTAAATGAGTATATTGACATATTTATATGATTATTATTTATATAATACTGTATGTTTTGACCATATATGTCACCGATATGTTTAATTTATATATGCCAAACTATTTACTATTTAACTATTTATTTCAAGTCTACAGATCAAGTCTACATATCCACATTTCATTTCAATTTCTATCTCATTTTCGAATCTTTTATAAAAAAAAATGTATTATTTATTATTATTTTACCTCTTCTTGACCAGCTCATACAAACAAAACAAATACTACACAAATTCTATTTGAAAACTGATAATTATATATGTGACATGTATATATAAAAACACTATTATACATACATAAAATATATGGGCTGGTTTTATATGTCAATTGTTCCATTTTCTAATATGTTTTATATATGGGCATATATATTTTATATATGTGGAGATATTTAATATATGTATATTTCATACGTGTACATATATTACATTTCCGTATGGGAGTTCATGATTTTAAAAAATAAAGTAAACTGACAAATTATAACAAAAAATTTCTTCTAACCAGTAAAATTTATAACATTTTGGGAGCAAATATGATTGGGACACTTTGAGCTGATCATGTGTTCTTCAGTGTGTGTCTGTAATTGCTAATGCTCTTTTTACACACACACTGAACACAATGAAGCATTGCTTGGTCACTGGTTGAGCTAAACTGGTATTATCTAATTGTGTAGTTACATTTACCAGCTGACAGATATTCAACATAATTCATGTGTGAGACAGTCACAGAGAAACAGAAGTGTGTGTGTGTGTGTGTGTGTGTGTGTGTGTGTGTGTGTGTGTGTGTGTGTGTGTGTGTGTGTGTGTGTGTGTGTGTGAGTGTGTGAGACAGTCTAACAGAAGGACGGACAAAACCTGTCAGATATCAACTGAGTTCTGTCATATTTTATCACCATTTTCTAAACTATAGCGAATAAACTGATAATGTGAGGAATGTTGACTGTATAATCCCCTTTTATTTCTGGAAAAGACAAAGTCTTGTGGTTAAGGCTCATTTGAACACCAGAGCATCATGCTTTCAAGACGTTAAACGCAGGACTGGTTACGGCTGCCATCCAATAAAAAGAGAGAACTTGCTCGTAGATATTCCCACAAAGGACAGCCAGGACTTGGTTTGCGTGTGTAGAGGTTTGCCACCCAGACTCGGGCATCGGCACAACTCTGGCCTGGCAAAGACTCAAGATAGTTTCGCTAAAGCCAAGCTAACGTCGCGCCAGTGCGCCACAGGGATGTTTTTCCGGAGAGCGACTTCAGGAGCCATAAAACTCTGGAAGATTTGACATTTCAGAGTGTGGGAGGTGGGAACGGCAAGAGAAGAGGCTCACAGACTGTGTAAAAAGATGGATGACACCCCTTCACTCTCTTCCGTTGGTGAACAGTGAAAAACTGCCTAAAATGACAGAAAACATCTTTGGAAAAAAATTATTTGAAGTGTAATTTGATTGTTTAGTTTCCATCGAGATCTACAATCTACTTTCCGTGAACTAGGGTTGGGTATCGTTTGAATTTTAATGATTCGATTCTTAATTTCGATTCCAATAAGGTAAAAAAACAACAACTTAGATATCATTCACGTTTAGTCTTATTGCAAAACATTTAAGTGTAGCTGAACAACACTTAGCCTAATATCACATTCATAGTAATTTATGAAGAGGTACTTGAAAAGTGCTTGAATTACCGGTATTGAAAGACAATATATATGTAATTAGTGTTTCATTTTTTCTATGAAACTATATTTTCATGCAAAATGAACATCTGATAAAGATATAAAGACATTTTGCATGAAAATAGTTTCATAGAAAAAATTAAACACTAATTACATATATATTGTCTTTCAATAATTCAAGCACTTCTCGAGCACCTCTTCATAAATATGGATGTTTTCAAGGGTTTTCCGGGACGTACATTTTCAAAAGGTCAAATTCAAGCACTTTAAGCAGCTTGTACGAACCCTGATTAAAGTATAAACTCAGTAATTAAAGGAACTAAGGAACAAATAAAAAAATTAGCAATCGAAACAAATAGATACAACTGAACAAAGACGCCATTGAAATAAAAAGTGTTTTAAAATGTTCAGATATTCAGGTACACAAACTAATCAAATGTAAAATAACACTGCACTTTATAAATAAGATATACATTACAAATATAGAAGTTATTTAGTCAATATTAGTGTTATTATAGAGAATATTAGTGTTATTATAGAGAATATTAGTGTTATTATAGAGACAAAGCAGGAATATTAGTGTTATTATAGAGAATATTAGTGTTATTATAGAGACAAAGCAGGAATATTAGTGTTATTATAGAGAATATGGTAACACTTTACAATAAGGTTCATTAGTTAACATTAGTTAACTACATCAGTTAACGTTAACTAATAATGAACTGCACTTATACAGCATTTATTCATCTTTGTTAATGTTAATTTCGACATTTACTAATACTTTATTAAAATCTTGTTAACATGAGTTAATGCACTGTGAACTAACATGAACAAACAATGAACAGCTTTATTCATATTAACTAACATTAACAAAGATTCATAAATACTGTAACAAATGTATTGTTCATGTTAGTTAATACATTAAATAATGTTTAATAAATGAACCTTATTGTAAAGTGTTACCGAGAATATTAGTGTTATTATAAAGACACAGCAGGAATATTAGTGTTATTATAGAGAATATTAGTGTTATTATAGAGAATATTAGTGTTATTATAGAGAATATCAGTGTTATTATAGAGAATATTAGTGTTATTATAGAGAATATCAGTGTTATTATAGAGAATATTAGTGTTATTATAGAGAATATTAGTGTTATTATAGAGAATATCAGTGTTATTATAGAGAATATTAGTGTTATTATAGAGAATATTAGTGTTATTATAGAGAATATTAGTGTTATTATAGAGAATATCAGTGTTATTATAGAGAATATTAGTGTTATTATAGAGAATATCAGTGTTATTATAGAGAATATTAGTGTTATTATAGAGAATATTAGTGTTATTATAGAGAATATTAGTGTTATTATAGAGAATATCAGTGTTATTATAGAGAATATTAGTGTTATTATAGAGAATATCAGTGTTATTATAGAGAATATTAGTGTTATTATAGAGAATATCAGTGTTATTATAGAGAATATTAGTGTTATTATAGAGAATATTAGTGTTATTATAGAGAATATTAGTGTTATTATAGAGAATATTAGTGTTATTATAGAGAATATTAGTGTTATTATAGAGAATATTAGTGTTATTATAGAGACACAGCAGGAATATTAGGCTGATGTCACTTTAAGCGTTGCCCAATAACCGGTGCAGAACTGAAATGGTTTAAAATCACAATTAAAATCACCTTTTCTGTGCGCACGTTCTGCTTGAATTGTCTAAAGTCATATTGAAATGCTCACAAAGGAGGAATCAAAATTGTAATTTTATAACAAGTATCCGATTCCTGACCTCAAGTGTTGGAATTGAATTTCGATTCCCAACCCTACCATGAACCCCCCATTATTGGCTCTGGTTTTGAGGAGCTGTCACTGGTGGATAGCGTTGGGTTTGGGCATTTCCCTCTCCTCATGCTGACAGCTCCGGAGGAGGCCGATCTTTGATCCGCTCGGGTCTCTGTCAATACTGAAGTCCCAAAGGTCAGCATTTGGTAGTCAAATTACACCGCAAAGAGGAGGTTCAGCCTTTAGGTGCACATGAACATGACTTCAGTTCAACAGAACGCAACACTTTAGACGAGAATCACATACATATGCAGGAACAGTTCATGCACCAGTGATGCGGAGAAACTAGCCAGCTGTGCAAGTTAATTTCTGTAAGCTGGTGTGATTTATTCTGACTGCTAATATCTATAACTAGGGATGCACTGATATGAAAATTATGGCTGATACCGATAACCGATAATTCTTTGCATTTGCAAGCCGATATATTGGCCAAAAATTCTAAATAAATCCACATTTTTATACAATTTCTGAGAGCCTGATTACAAAAACAAAAGACGCACCATAAATATAATGTTCTTATTATAATTTTATGTAGCCGATATGATAAGACTTATACTGCACATGTTGCTCTGAATTATCATTGAATAATTGTGATTATGGCTTACAGCTTATGAACACCTTTTCACAATATTCTAATTCTGAATTTGGGGTTTTCATAAACTGTAAGCCATAATCATAAAAATTATAACAAAAAGGCTTGAAATATCTCACTTTGCATGTAATGAGTCTATATAATATATTAGTTTCACCTTTTAAGTTGAATTACTGAAATAAATTAACTTTTGCACCATATTCTCATTTTTCGAGTTTCACCTGTAATAATTAATATCTAGTGTTTATATGTTTGTGCAATTTTTTTAGCCTATATTTTTATGTGCAGTGGGATTTACTTAAAGTTGGGAAACTCTGCATTATACAACTCTCCACAAAGCTCAAGAAGCCTCTGGGCATCTAAACAGAGTCGTCGCTAACAACTCCAACTGCAAAGCATGCTGGTCATCGCTCACTCCCGCGACACATTCAGACTTTCCTCTGGCTTGTTTTCTGCATTTGTCAAACGGAGGCCGTGTGCCACGAGACCTCGGCACTGCATCATCACGACTGGAGGTAAAGCAGATGGATGGAGACTCGAAGAGAGCGGGAAGCATTTGATGTGGTGTGTGAACTAGCACAACTTCTGTGCGTTAGCAAAGAGAGATGAGCGGCGCTAATGGAGCTAATGCAACGAGCGGGCGAAGGCGAAAGTTTAAAGGTGCAGCCTGTAAGAATGACAACTAGTGGTCGAAATAGGTATTGCAGTCCAATTCTAAATATCGGAGATCGTCGTTTTTTCCACCCCGCCTCCGCAGACTCGACGCTCACACACGGGTGCAAGTTTGAGCTCACGCAACAGGTACGAGCGCAGTGGACAATGAAAATTGGCAATGTGCAATATCACAAAAACAAAACAAACATTCCAGCCTGGAAACGCATATTTCAAAGTAAAATAACTGGCTGTAGAAGTGTTTTGCAGAGACACTCAAAATATGCAAACATATTACGGTATTTTTATGCTTTAGAAGAGGGAGAAAGCTATATACAGCACCTTTAAGCTTGGCTGCGTTTACAATGGCACAAAAAATCTGATCTTTTACTCACATCTGACCGATCGGAAATTCGTAGCATTTATACGCAATACACACAACATCCGATTTTTTCGTGTCCAATCTGAGCCACTTCCAAATGTGGTTTTAAATCAGATACAATACAGATATCTGGACATCTGACCACATGCAACAGAGTCACACTTTTTTTCATAGTTTGGCTGGTCCTGCGACTTATAGTCAGGTGCGACTTGTATATCAAAATTAATTCATACTGACTGAGATGAACCAAGAGAAAACATTACCGTCTACAGCCGCGAGAGGGCGCTCTAGTTAGCGGAGTTGTTCAGAAGCGACACCGAGGAAGAACTCAATGGATTCAGTGTTGAGGAGATCGGGAGCTTGGTGAACTTGCTGACCGGTAATTTGTTGGACTCGCTGGCTAATGTTAGTTTAGCCTATTCAGCCTCTCAGTATATGTTCTTTATGCTATTGTGTAGATTAAGATTAAATGTCTGTTCTTGGTCTTGGATTTTGTGAAATAAATTTCTAAATAAATGCGACTTATAGTCCAGTGCGACTTATATATGTTTTTTTTTTCCTCTTTATGACGCATTTTTTGCAACTTATACTCTGGAAAATACGGTATATAAATAATTTTAATAGCACAACCATTCAAAACCAGGGTCTACCATGTGCATATTAAAACCATCACCAAAAATCATTTTGAGCGGGAATTAATGTAAACACAGATATCGGATACGTCTTAAGTTAGGGTCAAAAGATCGGATCTGTGCATTAAGACTTGAAGTGTAAATACGGCACTTTTGACCTCGCATGATATTTTCAGTCAAAGCAACAAAGGCGAAATATGTCCGGTTGTTCAAATAACAGAAATCAGCCAAATAGCACAGCGAGACTTGTGTTATTTGACACCGCTAAAACAGAACCTGTATTGTCAGGTTAATTTGCCTGTAAATGCCTGTGAGCACATAAAAAAATAAAACTCGCCCCGGGGGGACCGTTTGACAGCAAATAACACGCATACAAACTTCACAGGACTGAGGAATGAAAAACAGAGAGAGGTTCAGCTTTATCAAACTGCAAATGTCTGGCTTTTGTTTGTTTACAGCACAAACACAAGCAGACGGTTAATGTCTAGTCCTGACGCTTAAATCTGAGCGGTTTGGCACAGGTCCTAGATGAAAAACACCAGTTTTTATGGGGGAAAAGCATTGCGTTTCTGTCAGTCACCTGCTCCAGCTCAAGCCAAGCTGGAATTAGCGTCCAGGGAGCAAAACAAAGCAAATATAAGCGTGTTTCCTCTTGTGTGCACTTCTCTAGATGGGGAACAGGCTTCATTATTTATATATACACAATATGCTATAGGAAATCCATATTAAACATTGTTGCGAGCCGACAGATATCACTGAAATAAGCGTCCTGAGAAATCACAGAATCGGAGGGTCAGCCGAACAGAAAACTAGCCAATCGGAAGCGTTATTGGAGGTCGACGTTATCTAATTTATTCAATGTGGCACAACAGTCAAATCTATCACAGCATCTACTCATTTGATTGAGATAACAGGAAAAAAACACAAATAAATCAGCTTTGTGATCAAACAGATCTATGTTTAAACCTGTCTTCATTAGGGCTGCATCTAATAAAACCAAAAACGAGACACGTGCTAAAAAACAAGCGTTAATGTCGAGCCCTGAACCTGGAGCAACTTAAATCATAACCACATTTATTTATCAGGAAAAAAACATTAGATTTTGTTCCCCCCTATAGTCTTCACTTTAACACACGCGCACTTTGAATACAACAGCGATTACATGTTTAACTGATAGTGTGTTTCATCCATCTGGTCTCTCCATCATTGTCTGACTCCGGTTTGAACATAAAAGGCTTAAAGTTTTTGAAATGTTCAGTGCATGTGTGTGTGTGTGAGGTAAAAAGACACATGCTCGTGAAGCTCCGCCCCCTGTGCCGGGAGCAGCAGCTCATTTGCATTTAAAGGAACACACACAAAAATGTGTTTTTGCTCACCCTCAAAAAGTGACAACTTTAACATGCTATTTAATAATATCTGTGGGGTATTTTGAGCTCAACCTTCACACACTCTAGGGACATCAGAGATTTATTTTACATCTTGTGAAAGGGGCATTACACCACTCCTTTATCTGATAGCGTGTTTCTTATACGGCTCTTACCGTCCTCAGTCTCCTGCCAGACGATGCCCTCCAGGTTGACGCTGGTTCCAGGTTCACAAGGACCCAGACACTCGGGCTCGGTGGCCAGGGCCACGTCGGAGGTGTTGACGGCCACGGAGCGCGTGCGGACCATGATCTGCTCACACGAGGACGAGACGTCGGTGTTGAGGACCGGCGCGAGGAGGTGGAGCGGTGGAGGTGCCGGCGTGGACACCGGAGACTCCATCTGTGGGACATTACAGAGAGGATTCTGTTAGATCGTGATCACAACACCGTAATAAGACTATCGTAGAGGTGTATAGTCCAGGGGTCAGAAAGAAAAAGCCCTGCCATATGTTTATTCCACCCAATTAGGTCTAATTAGTTCTATCTCCTGGCTGAAAAACTGTGCTAATTGACCCTTCACAGGGAGTTTGATTGACAGGCGATCTGACCAATCATAATCCGCCGTCATTTTGTCCGACAAAGCAGTCAGGAGAGTTAGTAGATTAACGTCGGAGGATTTGAGCTTGAGAAGCGGAGTGTACTGACGTCTTTCCGTGGTTAAAACAACATTCCTTCTGATGTTCATTCATGTTTATTTGATGCTATAAATGAACTAGAAGGACGAGATGATCGGTTCACGAGCGGCTTTAACTGAGCGATCTGTCACACACATTAAAGAGAAGCAAAACGCTATTTATTGTTTACATTTAGTTAAAAAATTACCAAATTTGAAAGTTGAGACTTCGTTTCATATCTAAAGTAAGCTGGTCCGTGTCCGTCAGTGTGTTGTCAGCGGTGTGTTTTTCTCTGCGTGAGAACATGATGTCTTGAGAGAGGCGTGGCTTGTCGCTGTCGGTCATAGCAACAGTAACTAAAGGGGGCGGGGCTTTGTGAATGGTCAATTAGCAAATCCAGGTGATGGGAACCAAATACAGAGGACTTTTACTGTCTGAACCTGGACTTTACATCAAAACATGGTTTGTAAACCTGCTAGAGGAATCTAGGACGATTTCAAAGCATTCAATTATTACGGTAAAACTTAACATGAACTGCACGTATACAGCATTTATTAATCTTTATTCATGTTAATTTCAACATTTACTAACACTTTATTACAATCTTGTTAACATTAGATAATGCACTGTGAACTAACAATGAACAGCTGGATATTTATGAACTAACATTAACAAAGATGAACAAAAACTGTAACAAATGTATTGCTCATGGTTATTTAACTAATCAACTAATGAACCTTATTGTAAAGTGTTACCGTTAGTACAGTATGGTGACGATGAATAAACGCTTAATGTGAGATGCCCAACAAATAAATGTGAAACCGTTTAATGCTAAAAAATATGTAAATTCTCCCAGAATTTAGTTAAAATACAAAGACTTGGAGTAACACTTTATAACCTATAATTATAATAAATATTTTTAGTTACATTAACCATCAGTTGTAATATTGGTGAATATTTATATTTTATATAAAAACTATTTGTACTTAAATAAAACATTAAAATGTATATCAATAATAATATTACCTTGTAATAAATATATAACATTTCTCAATGTTACTCCATTTAAATATTTTTGAGCAAATAAAAGGTTTCATATTCACACACACACACACAGACACACACACACACACACACACAAATATGATCCAATATCTACATTTAATTCAAGTTTATAAAATGATAGCAGTATAAGGAAGTTTGTAGGCCTATGAAACAAAAAAAGTATCCAGAGTTAGATGTGAATCCGTGTTTCATCAATAATTCGTCATTAACGTTCATTTCAAATAAGGTAAAAGAAAAACAAGGACAAGTAATAATTACAGTAACTGTAAACAGACAGCTATTAAAGCGTAAGCTGACATTACGTTTAATGCCAAACCTCGAAGTTCAATTACAGCAATTATACCCTGGCACGGGTGAAGTCTGCGAGCACAGAGGCTGTTGTGTGGGAGTCTGGGATGTGTAGCCTTAATGCCAAGAACCATCAGTGCGCTCTGTGATCATCACTCACGCCCAGCGATGCTTGAGAGCATGGGTTTGTTTCGTGCCATTCGATTTCACATTCGCTGCTGCAAATTCTGCACTAGACACATGAGCCGATTTGATAATCTAATTATGGGCTTTTGTTGAATTGAATTAAAGCTCGTTGGTGGGTGACAAAGAATTAAAAGCTAAAGCTTTGAGATAAATTTCCAATTTCCTTCAAAACAGACATTAAACTACTCCATAGTAATTAGCCCATATCTCTGTTGACATGCATCAACGTTCTCTTGGGTTCGTTTCGTTCGAGAGTCAATGGGATCATCCGGGATCAAACACATTTTGTAATAGACCAATCATGCAGCAGATCATCAGACCAATTAAAAAACAAGATTTAGTTAAACTCAATGACACTGGAAAACCTCAATGCAAATCAACAGACACCAACTTTGGCTTTTCGTTTCACTGAAAACTGATTTTCAGTAAATTTTTCAAGAAAGTACTATTTCAGTCTTTCTACTTGAGTCATACTTTGCAATTATCTGTGAAATTTACTTGCAATATCCGAGTGGAAATTGTTTCAAAGTCACATTGTTTTTGCGTTGTTGGATCTTAGCAGGTAACATTACATCTGCATGGCTTACTCCTTCCAAAAACATTTAATTGCTGTTTGGATCATATTCATCAATTCTTAAAAAGAAAAAAGAAAAAGAAAAGAATAATAATTGTGCAGTGCAACGATTAATCGCGATTAATCGCATCCAAAATAAAAGTTTGTGTTTACATAATATATGTGTGTGTGTATTGTGCATAATTATTTTGTATATATAAATACACACACATGCATGTATATATTTGAGAAATATTTGCATTTATATACTACATATATATTTTTATACGATTTATATTATATATAAATAGAACTATTTTATATATAAATATAACCAATTCTTCTTAAATATATACATGATTGTGTGTGTTTTTATATAAATAATTATACACAATACACACACACATATATTATGTAAACACAAACTTTTATTTTAGATTCGATTAATCGCGATTAATCGTTTACAGCCCTAGTATAGGCTATATTTAAGAAATATTTGCATATATACTGTATAAATATTTATACATAATTTATATTATATAAATATATTATATATATTTATATAAATAAAACTGTGTTAAAAATATATGCGTGTGTGTATTTATATAAACAAAATAGTTATACACAGTACACACGCATATATTATGTAAACACAAACTTTTATTTTGGATGCGATTAATCACGATTAATCGTTGCACTGCACAATTATTATTTATTTATTTTTCTTTCTTTTTTTAAAGAATTGATGCATATGATCCAAACAGCAATTCAATGTTTTTGAAAGGAATAAGCCATGCAAATGTCACGTTACAAATGTATCGCGATTAATCGTTGCCCAGCACTCACAATAATATATAAATGCACGCACAACAAGAAAGTGTATTAAATAATTGTTGATTTTAATATCACGTTGACTTTAAAAATGTAAACATCCTCATGTCTGAATGCGTATTCAGCAACACAGCAACATATTCAATCTGCAGAAAGTGAAAGAAGACCCAGAACGCTGAAATGAAGAGGACGAGATCTGGCAGGATGTTAACGAGCGACGACTAGAGAAGCACAAACATTTGTTGCCATCGTGACTCACAGCTTGTTCACCGCCGGCTCCAGACTGAACTCGGCTGTAAGTGATAAAGCAGCTGGCGCTCGCAATGCCAAGGTCATGGATTTGATTCCCAGGGAATGCCTGAACTGATAAAATGCATTCAATGCCAGTTGCTTTGGAGTAAAGTATCAGCCAAATGCATGAATATAAATGAAAAATGTAAGATGTTTGAACAAACAGAGTCACGCATTGATGAAACCGGCTCTACTCGCTTCTAACGCATTTCTCTCTTCAGTGGCATCCGATTCAGCACAGCTAATTAAATCCTCTGTGCTCTTCAAGTGTCGAATTAGCATATTATTTTCTTCAATGAAATGAATGTACTATATTTTAGTTCGATAATTATTTATTTTTTGTGGTATTTTGTGGCACTAAATTATATTTACGCTGTATTTATAATCCATTTATTCACTTTTTGATGAGCATAGACCTGAAAAGAAAATGTCCAAATTAATTTGTAAATCTTGAAACGCTGTAGAGCACGGCAAGACGACATTTGTCTGTTCTTGGTCTTGGATTTTGTGAAATAAATTTCTAAATAAATGTGACTTATAGTCTAGTGCGACTTATATATGTTTTTTTCCTCTTCATGACGCATTTTTTGACTGATGCGACTTATAGTCCGGAAAATATTGTACCTTCATAAATATGGCTGTTTTCATGGGTTTTCCAGGTTTAAGTTTCAAAATCAAAGTACGTCGTCAAGCACCTCGCAGGAACCCTAGCACTACTTTACTGTGTCGGACGGGCAGTCAGAAACTGGACACTTGGCTTCAGACGGGATTATGGGAGGATTAGACTGAGGGTGTTGCATTCAAACACCTGTCCTCTGGTACGGTACTGTAAGTACTGTTTACACACACACCACACACATCTATACCCGAGGCCTATTGCGATTGACGATGCGGGGAAACCGATGGAAAAGACTCGCCAGTAACATCAACACAACATCAAAGACCTTCAAATCCAATCAAATGGCACTAAATGTTTAAATTAAAGGCACAATAATCCAGTGCTCACAATCTACATCACAATACAATACACCACGTTATAATTGAATACATTGCAATATTATTACAGCTACATAATATTTCGTAGTGTTCATGAAAAATCTATCGAGTCTACAAGGTTTTTCCCATGACTAACAAACACGGTGTCCTAACAAGACGCGATGTGATAAGATTCCAGCGACAAATAATGTGTCTGTCCACACTAGACGCAACGCGACTGCGAGACTGTCAAAATTAATCAAAACCCACAGCCAATCAGAGCAGCGTGTGGGCGGGGTCTCGTGGCGAGTGCACAGCCAATCAGAGCAGTGTGTGGGCGGAGTCTCGTGGCGAGTGCACAGCCAATCAGAGCAGAGTGTGGACGGAGTCTCACGGTGAGTGCACAGCCAATCAGAACAGAGTGTGGGTGGAGTCTCGTGGCGAGTGCACAGCCAATCAGAACAGCGTGTGGGCGGAGTCTCGCGGCAAGTGCACGGCACCAGAGAGTAATCCTGACGGCACTCGCAAGAAAATGGATAAGTACATAATCAAATTCACGAATAATACACCATTTAAACATTATTAAAAATACATAGGCGACTGAGTTACTAAAACAATCTTTGTCAAAGAATACACTTGTTTGTTCACAGTTTGAACGTTCTTGTTTCCATTTGTTTAATTTCAAGATCTGAGGTGAATTATCCACTGTTGCTTTTACGGCTACAAAGCTGGAGCACTAAATGATATTCAAAGTCACATGATACGCTTTTAGCATTAAATAAAGCACATAAATAAACAGTTCCTGAGATTATCAGTGCCACACTCTGTGTTTGTTGTTCCACCGCGACGTCACAGAAAAATAAACTTTTCTAAAATAGAAATCACCGCAGCTGGTTAGGACAAAAACTCTGATTAACATGGAAAAGACGACTTTTATCGCGCGTCGTGTGTAGTTAGGACACGGTGTAAGACGTTAAGGAGCAGGACGTTAGGTCATTAAACGATGACTGTGACTATATCAACATGCAATATCGTTGACGATGAAAAAGGAGACAAAAAATGTAGTTAAATAAAAACTTTTGTTTTATACGCTATATTTATGATAGGCTATTTAAATAATATCTTCATGGAACATGATCTTTACTTAACATCCTAATGATTTTTGGCATAAAAGAAAAATGTATCATTTTGACCCATACAATGTATAGTTGGCTATTGCCACAGATATACCCGTGCGACTCGTTTTGTGGTCCACATTTATGATAGTGTCAACACAGCCTGAGCATGTATGATCCGCACAAACGCAAGAGAGAAACACACGCCGCTAAACCCAGAGCCTCTCGAGTCACACAGCGTGAGGTGGAATGACTGGAAACAAGAGCTAAATTAATACCGAGCCTCAGAGGGAGAGACAGCGAGGTTCAACAAAAACAGCGTTTGCTTCCTGGCTCGGTTTCTCATTTGCGGTCTGAAGCGCACCATTAGCGGTTCTGAGCTCGTTTTCTTTTAGTTTCCCTCCAAGTTTGGCGTACACCAACCCTGCTCAGAGTCCTGCTCTGCGGTTAACACGAGATTGAGTTTTTCAAACAACTGACACGCCAAGCCAAAAAAAATAAATCGTGCACTTTTTTTTTTCTCTCTCCCACCCTAGCCATCGTTTTTCTGAAACTATCAGATAAATCATCTCGAAACTACATCATAATCTGGGCTGACGACAGGCTTTACTTATCAAGTACGATTGTGTGAAATGAATACCTCTACAGGAAAGAAACATGACCTGCCACTTCTGAGCGCGGTGGACGGCCCAAGCGAGAGTGACACCTGAGAGGACGCCTGTAAAAGAAGCTTTCCTTGCCAACGGAGAAGAACTAGCGGGATCCCACTCGGGTCTGGATCGCATCGGGCAACCTCTAAACGGATAACATTTCAGCCGTGCAAATGATCTCTCCAAACGCTTCGAGGAGGAGGACGAGGGAAGGAAGACTGGAGGAAAGAAATCTGGAAAATTAGGATCTGACAGGGAAGATCATATACTTGGGTGATATTTTTTTTCCTTATGTAGATTCATCCTTATTAAAGTTATTCAGTCCAGAGCAGCGAGTGATTTTCTCTTTGTCTTTTGTTGTTTGATTAACATTAATGACAGGAATATTAGGCTGCCGTCACTTTAAGAGCGAAAGCACTGATCCAATTACTGATACACATGCGTTTACTTTCTCAACAGTTTATGTTAATTAAAAGCCCTATTCGGACGGGACTAGTGTAACATGGAGGGGGGTACAGTAATAATCACCAGAGCTTCTCTGTGATTTCAGTCCCGTCCGAATGTGCATCTCAGTGATCATCACGGACAACGTCAGTAAAGATTACGGCGACTTTTACCTTCAGTAAAAAGGTCCAGAAAAATTACCTCAGGAAACACTAATGCAGAGCGAATAGATAATTATGTCATTTCCTGTTTAAAAGTAGTTTTCCGCAATTTTTCAAGTGTGGAGACGCTTGAAAAAGCATCAGTGGCGTTCTAGACGCTGGGACAAAACTCAAGTGTTTTCCACACACCATTCAAATCAGAAAGAAGATCGAAAGCACTTGTTAGAGGCACGACACATTCTTTAGTGTTAGGTAAGTGTATATCACCAACACAATCCAATTTTAAAGCTACAATATGTAATTGTTTTTCGCCGCTAGGGGTCGCTAACCTCTTACAATAACACAGGCGTAGGTTGATGACGCAGTGAAGAGCTGAAGGCTGGGACTTGCTGTCAAGCTGATGGATCTAATAAAGTTTATGGATGAGTGAAAACATTGATGTTTTTTAACTTTACAGTGGTATGAAGGGCGCGATTGCTAATAATAGACAGATATCACACGCGAGTCTCGCGGATATAAAGGAAAAAGGATTTTAGGATAGTTACTCAAGTGCTGATTACTACTCGCACAGGTCAGTTTATTTGACGAATTAAACTTGTGAGGTAACGCAGCGCTGTCTCACTCGCTCTAACGTTACACTATCATACTAAACATTTGAGTGTGTTGAAAGTTATAATGCTATTCTATGTGTTAGTTCGTTTGCTATATGAAACTAGAAGGTTACTAGTAAGCTAGATCAACATTAGAATAACATACAGATCATATTCTAACATTTCATCACGTTGAGCTATATAACATTGATTTGTTTTATGTACATTTGCTCACCTGTCTAATAAAGTAAGTGCAAGAGCGGCGTCGCTGTCAAGTCGTGACTCGTGACGCTCTGTCAAGTCCAAGTTAGTCGCGGACGCTATCTCTCGGCATCTCGAAAACGCCACGCTGATATTGAGCCTCGTGTTAGTTCTCCTTTTGTCCCAAAGTCTGCTTGCCATGGTCCATAATGTTTGAACGAAATGAGAACAGCGTGCCGCGAAACGTTACGCACTACGCAGTTGTCCACGTCTGTCGCCAAGATTACATCATGGCTATGGCGGAAACCGAGGATAGCGCGGATATTGCGTCATTGACAGGCATCATTTTTTTCCGGGACGGGCCATTATTTAAAATTCAAATTTCTCTGAAATAAACAATATTTGGAGACTTTTGTGATATTGTAAGTACACAACTGCAGGAAATATATCACACTGTGCAAGTGATTTTGGGATATTTTATTACAAAATTCTTACATATTGTACCTTTAAGTGAATAATTAATACATCGTTCGACCGGACATAACTGTTTTATATATTTATATACATATAGGTTATGTGTTTGTTTGCACACGTGATATCAGGAAGCAGCGTAACACACACATGACGACAGGAGTGACGGCGATGTGCAAATCGATCTTCCCTTGTAAAGTTAATCCCGTCCAAATAGGGCTTAAGACATAACCAACTGCGTTTTTGATGATGCTCGCCAAGATAGGCATTATTCTTATTGTCAAGCCCAAGATCTGAATTAGGTTCAGCTTACATGCCTCCAAAATCAAAATGTGCCTCCATCCGAGGAAAATCACATCTGTTAAACGAGCGTCACACATTAACCTGAACTGCATTTCCACCGCAACCGTGAGCAAGACGGCGATGGAAATAACAGATGCCTCGTGCTCGGAGAGCAAAGTAACGTCTAGCCACAGCAGGATGACCACAGGGGTGGGAGCGCTCGATGACTTCAATGTTACCAGGGAAAAAACCCACGGACGCCTGCCAACACACGCTGCGCACCTTTGAGACGCGCTTGTGGCCGAAGACATGGGATATGTCTCTCCTGCGATAACAACACACACACAGCAAGAGGGAAATGACAAATGCAACTTAGTACAGCAGCATATAAAAGCTTTTATTTAGCAGTGCATGACATTACAATTCTATTAGATTAGTTTAAAATTATATTGTCAAAATATTATTTAAACAAAAACAATAAATATAACATATAATACACCAAATATAAATAAATTTTAAATGCTACACGCTTTTATTTGGAAGTATTTATGGTATTAAAATTATTGCCAACCTGATATTGCTTAGATTAAAATAGTTTTAAATTCTTTAATATTTTGTCTGAATATCATTTTAGCAATAAAATAATATTTATAACAAAATAAAATAGTCTAAAAAAGCAAAACGGATAACAGTCAACGCTGAAATACAGTTTAAGAGTGCACAACATTAAAGTTGTAGTTACAATAATGCTAATAAAAATTTATTTATAAATATTTTATATAATAAATTATTTATATTATAAAAAAATTAAATGAGTATGTCTAAAAAAAAATAAAACTGTAAATACTAGAATAAAAGTTTTAAAGTGGATTTAACATCAATACAGAATAATGTAAAGTATATGAGAAATTGATATGCTACATTTTAGATTTAGTAAGGATTTCATTTAACGGTTATTAAATTAGTGTTTTTATTTATTAAATTTAGTGAGTGTTAGATGATGGTAAAATTAATCCAATTAAAATAGATCCATATTATTATCTAATGACGATAACGTTTATTACTGTGTTAGTACATAAAAGTCAAATGCCGCAAAAGCAAAACATTACAAAAACAAACCGTTAGCTAACAAGAATTTCACCGGAACATCAAATAGGCAAAACGTGAGGAAAACCCATGATGCTTTAAACCAATCATCAATCAGCACCTCTCAGCGCGTCGACAGAGTTTAACAAACGTCACGTTATGTTTAGATGTACTTCACTCTGAGAGGCCTCACAGGTTAGCGCCGCTAATCCGAGCTATGTAAACAACAGCGTCGCGTTCAGGCCTGAAGAAAAGGGTGTTAGGAGACTTTAAACATCCTCGTGTCAGCCTCACATCCTGAATGAAAGAATCGTTGCAGAAAAACCTGCATTCCACTGCATGAGAAAACAAAGTCTGTTAGCCAATCAATGGCTGAAAAACAAGCGGAGAGAGAGCCGCGGCTTCCAGCGCTCAAACCAAAACACTTCGGCACTGCCAGACCAAACACGCCGCTCATGCCATGTTGTTTCACGGGGGCCTGTTTTCTTTAAACGCGCAATGTGAAGGTGTCCGATTCAGGATCCCGTCGTTCAAAGGCAAATTCAAAGTGGATGACTGATTAAAAAGACTAAATATGACCATCATAAACCCAGTCTGGAGCCGCACGGGTATATCTGTGGCAATAGCAACTATACATTGTATGGGTCAAAATTATCCATTTTTCTTTCATGCCAAAAATCATGAGGATATTAAGATCATGTTCCATGAAGCTATTTAGTAAATGTCCTACCGTAAATATATAAAACATGTATTTTTGAGAGTGAATGCAGCACAATCGTGAACATAAATGCACAACTTTAAAGGAGATTTTCTCAATGTTTACATTTTTTTGCTCCCTCAGATTCCAGATTTTCAATAGTTGTGTCTCGACCAAATATTGTCCTATCCTAACAAACCACACATCAATGGAAAGATTATTTATTCAGCTTTAATATGATGTATAATCTCAATTTAAAAAAATGGACCCATGTGACTGGTTTTGTGGTCCAGGGTCACAAATAACTGGCCTAATTAGACATTGCATTTAATTTGCACACTTTAAACAGTTCACCGAGTTGTTTTTCCCCAAATCGGAAACGCAACACTATTTCCTCTGTACACGCATCCGAGCACTTAAACAGGCTTGCGTAGACTGAATCCGGTAATATCTCTAAGGTCATAAAACAAATGAGGCTCTAACTGCCCGGGCCTATAATTAGAGAGCAGGGGTGACTAAAAATCTGATTCATGGAAACCAAAAACTGCCTGTAATTTGAGTTCGAGTGTCCTCTGGAAGCTGCTCCGCTGGCCACATTTGAGGCACTAAATTGGTACGCAGAGAGATGTTAACCATTGGTCTGACCACTGGGGGCGACGGGAACGAAAGCACATTTATGAAACCATATCATGAGCAAGTGCCCAAGACGAGCATCTCGCAAAACATCATCCGGAGACTTAAACCGATAATAAAAACAAGCATTAAACTGGATTAGGGATGTACGACATATCGGCCACCATATCGGTATCGACCGATATTGATTATCAATGTTATCGGCCCAATAAAGAAATTTGGCCGATATGTTAAAGCCGATAAATATTGGATTATTTCCTTCAATTGAGACACTTTAGATGCGCACTGTTCAACATGATGGTTTTGAACAGCTTGAAATATAATTGGAATCACTTAAAAAAATGCATGAGTCTATCATATCGGCTACATACAATTATAATGAAAACATTTGTGTGTTTGGGACATGGATTTTAATGGTGAGACTTTTGTTTTTTTTAGCCAGTCTCTCAAAAATTGAAAAAAAAAAATTGGATTTAGATTTATTGGCCAATATATCGGTTATCGGCTTTTAAATATAAAGAAATATCGGTTCGGTATCGGCCAAAATTTTCATATCGTTGCATCCCTAAACTGGATGCTGATTGGTCAAAATCATCCACAGACACGCCTTCATTCAGATTAACATTTTAACTCTATAAAGCCTAACGTATCATATTGGATATGCAAATTTCTACTAAATGATCAACATGATCAAAACTTTGCTGACACACACAATCTCCTCCTGTCGTTTGAGTGATAGTTATATGCATTTCATGTATGTATTCACTATACTGTTATAAAGATCTCAATGATTTAAGAGAGAATATCTCAAGAATTTCATCTTTTTGTCGATGTAAATATCCGCATCTGCACCAAATTGCATATTTTTCCTCAGTTTGCTTCTGTGAATAAAATGTAGCTGTTTTTTCCTTCATATTTTAACTGTATCAGAGCATGTATCAAATATGATATTAAAAAAACATGCATTTAGATTTTTAAGGTTCAATAAACTATTCCATTTCAAACATTTTGATTTTTTAAAGCATTTTTACCATATTTCAGGTTTAAAGGCTAAAAAACCCCAAAGAGAATCCTTGAGGGGAAACAAAAATATGAGCAAAGGAAACATTTGTGAACCAAAACAGCATCTTCAAATGATGAAAATGCCTTGAACCACAAAAAGAAAAAAAAGTGCAAAAGAGCAAAGAGAGGAAAAACACACAACAACAAACGACAGCCACCGCATTAGCAGTGCCATCTAGTACACAGACTTCCCCCGCCTTCATAACCCACATTCAGAAGAGCTTCAAAACAGACTCGGGTCTCATTAAAGCCGGAGACTTTCTCAACATACATACACACGCCTGCCTGTCCTACAGAGCCACATTTATATTGTTTTCCAGTTGTTCAACATCGAGGAAGCCAAGCAAACTCACATACCAGTCGTTCTTAAAGGGCTTGATCACCTTTTTGAACACCATCATGTTACAACAAAACCATATAATTTTATATATTCTGCTGCATATCGCAAAAGATGATATTTTGAAGAATGTTTCCGCTGTTTTATACAATGAAAGACCAAAACAACACCAGACCTCGTTGATTTACATTGTATGGACTATGGACAAAAACTAGAAATGCACCGATATGAAAATTTTGGCCGATAACGATAATTCTTCATATTTGAAAGCCGATAACCGATATATCGGCCGATACATCTAAATCACAATTTTTATATAGAGCAAGCATGATTACAAAAACAAAAGTCTCATCATTTAAAGCCACGTCCCAAGCACACAATTACGATGTTCTCATTATAATTTTGCAAAGCTTATATAACATCGCGATACACGTTGCACTTTACTGTATTTTCCTTTTTTGAAGTATTACAATCATATTTCAAGCAATTCATATTTTAAGCAAACCGTGCACGTCTGAAGTGTCTCAGCTGAAGGAAATATCCACTATTTATCGGCTTTTATATATCGGCCAAATTTTCTTATCATAACGATAATATTACAAATTTACATATATCGGCCGATACCGATATGGTGGCCGATATATGTAAGTTTGTAATATTATCGTTATGATAAGAAAATTTGGCCGATATATTAAAGCCGATAAATAGTGGATTATTTCCTTCAGCTGTGCATCCTAGAGATGTGACGGTGATAATATTCTCCCACCGGTTAATCGACTTGTGACAACACCGGTAATATCGGTTTCATCGGGTGGGAGGAGCGATGTAAACAAAAAAAAAAGAATAATAAAAAAATATGAATAAAACTAAATAAAAAAAATTAAATAACACTCCAGGTCTCCGCACCAGTCACGTAACTGAAAACTATGAAAGCCGTGTGACCGGCCAACCGCTTAAAAATACAGAATACACTTCTAATACAGTAATTATTCAGTTTCATTAATAAAGTTTGAGTACTCAGTGTCTCAGCTGAAGGAAATAATCCACTTATCGGCTTTAATATATCGGCCAAAATTTCTTATCACAACGATAATATTAAAAATTTACATATATCGGCCGATACCGATATATTGTGCATCCTAAAAGAAAATGTAAAATTTGATAAAATAGCATCTTCTGTGTTCTGCAGGAGATATAAAGCCATTCAGATTCGCTTCTGACACATCAGCCCAATATTGGAGTCGACCACTAGAAGAAACCCAAGTAAACACAACAGTGAACTTCACAAAATCAACCAGTCTTTGGCTCCCTTTACATGTACAGATATCAAACGAACAAATACCCCGATGTGAGATGGAGAATTTCCCCGCCTGACATCTCCTGGTAACAGCATCCCTGTGGATTTCTTGTTATCTTCCTGTCAGGGTGAAGAGCAGCACTAGCCACTCCGCGCGCTTCTCTCGCTTTCTCATGACAGAAGCCTGGCCGTTGACTCGTTATGAGCGCGCGCGTGGGGTTTGACAAACTGACAGGTGAGCAGGACTGAGCAGGAAGAGGCCGTCTGAGCCTTTTTAGCCGTGTGTACCGCAGAAACCTCGTTACCACACCTCAGCAACAGCAGAAGCACACGGCTAGCTCTGCAGACAGACAGGCGTTACATGCACAGCTAATTTGGTTCAATTGGCCACACGAGCAGAACGCCGCGTAGGCAGAATATCAATTTTGGAGAAGCTTGACGCTCCGCATCGATGAAAACACAGAGGGGGGAAAGGTTCAGACCACAAACAATGACACCAAGAGACATTCAATACCTCCTATGCGTCGAAGCAAGCGTTACGATTGGCTCCTAAAAGACGGAGCCTGTTGCCAATCAGATTCGGTTGATTGAGTGGGAGGAAGGCCAAGTGGAGCCCTGTGGGAAACGGGATGAATTGCAAGGAGTTTCCCTTTATCCGACGGCCCTTAGCAACAGCCTCTCGGTGAGAAATCACCTGTTGCTAAGAGAATGAGAGATGCACATCCTAGCAACAACCCGTAGGAGCGACTCTCTCTTTCCTGGAGGAAGAGCGAGAACACACACACACACACACACACGCAATAAGGAGCGCTGAGAAAAAGAAAACAAACAGTCTGAAGGCGTCAAATGCAATGTGCCGGAAACAGAAAGCTCAGTATGCATCGTTTTCACACGAGCAATCCATTTACCTGTACGACGCCTTTATCCGTCTCACCGTTGCGAGATAAACGCGTGTGCATGCATTGCTGTGAATGTGAAAGCGTGTGTGAGCATGTGTGTGTGTGTGTGTGTGTGCTGAGCAACCGAAAGAGAGAGTCTTGGAAAGGAAGCAAGGAGTGGAAACCTCAACAACACCTGTGTGCAGTTGCTAGCAACCAATAGTGTGTGTTTTCTGTGTGTCAGCAGACGCTCAAGGCTAAATATGGAGACTTGCCGATGGTGAGAAAAAACTAAACCGACTGTAACATTACAGTTACACTACAACCGATGCTACTACACAAACAAGCAGATACGAGATTAATGTACAGTAGTCAACATTTGAAGTGGATCAAAACCTTTCAGCAAAGTTATACATGAGTTTTGAACAACACCCGTTCTGGTCTTAGGACAACTTTGATTCACTTCAAATGTTGACTACTGTATTAAACACTTGGTATAAAGCTACACTCTAAAACATGATGGGTTGTTTCAACCCAATTTTGGGTCAAATATGGACAAACCCCAAACGTTGGGTTAAAAATGTAATTTAAAAATGTAACCCAACGGCTGGGTTTGTCCATATTTGACCCAAAATTGGGTTGAAACAACCCATCATGTTTTAGAATGTGCAGTTGTATTGTACTATTAGCCTATTTATTAATGTTGCTATTTGTTTTTAAATATATTGGTAACACTTTACAATAAGGTTCATTTATTAAACATTAGTTAATGTATTAACTAACATGAACTAGCAATGAGTAATACATTTGTTACAGTATTTATTAATCTTTGTTAATGTTAGTTAATACTAGAAATAAAGCTGTTCATTGTTTGTTCATGTTAGTTCACAGTGCATTAACTAATATTAACAAGATTTTAATAAAGTATTAGTAAATGTGGAAATGAACATTAACAAAGATTAATAAATGCTGTATCAGTGCAGTTCATTATTAGTTCATGTTAATTAATGTAGTTAACTAATGAACCTTATTGTAAAGTGTTACCAATATATTACTAGGTCAAGAAAATATGATCATATAACACCAATTTTATCATCTCTACACTGGTTACCTATTAAGTTCCGTATCAATTACAAAGTATTGTTACTGACCTATAAAGCCCTAAATGGTTTAGCTCCTGTGTATTTAAGAGATCTTCTATCGCCATATAATCCATCACGCTCTTTAAGATCGCTAAATTCGAGGCTTCTGGTCGTACCAAGGATAACTAAGTCCACTAAAGGAGGGAGGGCGTTTTCACATCTAGTTCCTAAACTCTGGAATAGCCTTCCTGATACTGTCCGAGGCTCAGACTCGCTCTCCCAGTTTAAAACTAGATTAAAGACGCATCTCTTTAGCCAAGCATTCACATGATGCATCTCATACCTTTTATACTACAGTTAAATCAGATCAAATGCATTCATATTATGAACAGCAGCTACGCTAATTATTTCCCATCTGCCTTTTTTGTTGTTATCTCGGGACGCCTGTCCCTATAACTCAAATAGAGTTCGTCAGCTCCAGTTATGTATCCAGCCTCTCATGGAGACTTCAGATGCCCCAACGCCTGTGAAGAGACGACCCGACGCCTGTGAAGAGACGACCCAACGCCTGTGAAGAGACGACCCAACGCCGGCGATATGTTATGCCCTAAATTTTATGATTAACTAACTGTATTTTTGTATGTATATTTTTGAAATGCATTTTCTGTAAAGCTGCTTTGAAACAATATGTATTGTGAAAAGCGCTATACAAATAAACTTGAATTGAATATTATATAGCAAGAATGTTGAACACAAGTAACACTTGACTAGAGATGTAAATTGACGTGCTGCTCGCTTTCACAAAAAGTGCAGATAAAGATTAAGGGCTTTTCACAATAAAACTGCACCTCCAGGCTGTCGAGTTGAAAGTTGTGTTTTACAACCGCATCTGGGCTGTTAAAACAAGAAATCAAAGCACAGCAGAACCAAGCCTACGTGTTTGCACAGTCACCACAAAAACACGGCTAAAATTATTAGTAAACCCACCATTTTAAGTTAACTGATGCATCCAACCAACAAATGGCTCAATAGTCAACACAAGAGCGAGGTAAAATCATCAAGACATGGATGGACTAGTTCCTAAATCTGATCTACTGAAGAGAAACACACTGATAGAAACCACAACAGAGTAGAAGTGAAAAATCGAAGAGATGATTAGCATTTAATCTTGGTGTCAACTCATATTTTCTTGTATCGTGTTCACAATCAGATGTCGTCCTAGTATGCTTCTCAACTTTATTGCATATCCGGCAGTCACAGACGCTCCAATTCTCAGTGAACTTGAATGCTTTTCAGTCAAAGCACTGTCAGTATTGTTACGTCTCCCCTTAGTCTAGGGATAAAATAGGGAACGACGAACAAACAGTGGAGAGACTGAGGATCTCCAGCTCTCCGGTCCCAGATTCACAAAATAACCAAACAAGTTTCAATTTGAAATGCCTTTTATTGATACACTTTAGCAGGAGTTAGAAAATAAAAAGAATATGAAGTAAAAGGAACACATTACCAAATACATCCCAAAACAAAAGTATTACCTCGGGAGGAGGGCTCAATTCAAAAGAAAACCAAAACAAATACCTCTACATAAAAGCGGATCAAAATATACTGTCCTTAGCCTTAAAAAAATAGATTTTCGCCATATTTTTTTGATTAAAATGTCACATAAATCAGGCCAGGAATGATTTATTAACAAATCCCTCTGAGCATATCTTCAGAATACTGCTAAGTGTGTAACTGGAGAGTTTGGTGTACATCGGCTGAGATGTTTCTACTGGAGAATGACAAAAAACTCATTTTGAGAAAAAGGCATTTAGATTTGTAATGTAAAAAATCATACTTTTTTTAGTGGAAACAACTATTTACTGACACAATATCTCATCAAATCATTAGCAACAACAATACAAACCACCTAAATCACATCAAAACTTATGAAACACAGCATTTATGGCCTTCAACGGAGCAGAAAAACAGTCAAAAACACACATCTGAATGTCAGAGCGCGTCACGTGATGCTTCTGAACCAATCACGGCGTCAGAAATGGACATCAGCCAATGAGATTTCGCTTTTAGAGTTAAATGCCCATTGTACTTTCACGATTGGTTGCTGATTAAAAGGAAATGACCAGATTTGGATCCGACAGCATTGTACAGGAGAGAGAGAGCTTTCCAGACGTGTGTGTGATTAAAGGAAGCAGAGAGAGATCGCGGATCATAATGATTTATAACGACAACTTTTGTTGAATTTCGGAGAAATCTACAGACGCAAATAGACAAAGTTAGTAAAATAAAGACCTAAATGTGTATTTTGGACTTTTTTTCACCACAAGTCTGAAAGACGACATGTTATTGAAGACAAATAGCCCAAAATCTCAAAATTGACCAGTGGAAAACTGAACATAAATGAAAAATTACAAATTTACGAGTCACGTTAGGATCCACACATTGTGACCACACACACACACACCAAAGAGCGGACACGGAGTAAAAATTTATTATTAAAACAGAACAACGCAAAACACAGCACTCATATTGCTTTTTCTCTGCTTTTGCCCCAGTTTCTCTAAGATGGATCAGCGCCAGTTCACATCTGGGGTGCTCTTACTCTTCATGCGTGAAGACAGACAATCCGAGAGGAGAAAACAAGTGGAAGGGGGAATGGGGGTGTTGGGGAAGATGTGTTTGTGTGGCCAGAAGAAGAAGAAAAACAGCCAAGTACCGCTCTGAGTAATCTGACCTCGACGTAAGCAAGAGCCGAGAGGAAAATCTCCCCTACAGACAGCATAACAATCAAGATAGTGTTTCCTGCGTGGGAAAAAGAAGAAGAAAAAAACGAGTTCTTGAAGCATACCAGTATTCAGGACAAAACAACCTGCATTAAGCCAGATGGTAAAAGATCAGTCTGCCCAGAAAGAGCAAGAGACCTCAGATCGCCTGATGATAACCACACAAGCTTTAACGGATGGCTTAGCATCTATTGATTCCATAAGGAAGTGCACGCTAAGCTGTCTGGAACTAAATGCGATTCAAAGTGAAGGCTAACAAACAACTCCAAGTAAATGCACATTAAACAGTGCGTCTACACACTCCATCTTCGGCCAATCGGCCACGATACGCTCAGCTTCAGAGCAAGACCCGGTGGAGCTTACTTTCAAGAAAAGAAGGTGGACTTCATTTCATCTTATACTACAGGGCCGTTGAATGCTTGAATCTGATTGGTTGACGAACGTTCTACGGTGTGCAATTATTTTCAGGGAACCGCATGGCTAAAGTAGTTCCGGCAGGTTTTGACCGCATTACAGCTCCATATCACTGCGCGTAGTTCACTGTAATAACGGAAAATAGGATACAATTCATAACAAACAAAAAAAACTTGATCTGCGCTTGATCTGCGATGTTCAATGTCTAACTTCACAATCAATGGAAACATACAGTTTAATTTTAATAAATGAAGTATATAGTCCTATATAATAGGGCTGTGCGATATTGAAGAAAAATGCGATTTGCGATAACTCCTTAAATAATGCGATATTCGATATGCGATACGATAATGCTTAAAGTGTACAAAATAAACTTAAATTATCTTTAAAATATATTTAAAATGATATAACCTACATGTTTCACATTCTTTTTATGACAAGAAAACATCCTTATAAGTGAACATCAGTGTTTTACTGTCGCATAAGAAGTGTTATTTTAACATCAGTGTAAACCTCAGGGCTTCAGGTTATCCTACATTAGGTTTATTTAATAAAAGATACTGAATCATAAAATATAAAAATAAAACATTGCTTAGTTTTCACTGTATGAATTAAATATATCCTGATACTTATTAAAGCTAAAAAAAATTGTCTTTTGTTCATGACCCCATTTATTGCAAGCTGTTGCGATATATACATTTGCGCTATTTCGATAAATTCGATATATTGCGCAGCCCTACTATATATAATCAATAGAAAATTCAACTGAATATTTCAATAAATTGATAGTCCGGCTGCACGGGTTTTCGTAATTATTGAAGATAATATAACAAATAAATAATTATTGATAGGCCTATACTTGTTAAACGAGCTTTGTGTTTCATTTATTAGGCTAGTCTACTGTCACTAATAGAAACAAATAATGAACGAATTAATTAAAACGAATTGAATTAATAAATAAATAACAATATTGACGCACATGCTTCTCTCTCTCTCTCTCTCTCTCTCTCTCTCATAACTGCATTAATAACTGCATAAAGCCGGGGACACACTTACTGTAAGGCCGGTTATGATTATGAATGTAATTTGATACTGATCATGCGCGCGTGTTCAGCGCGTTCAGTGTGTGTTCACAGCGGTGTTTAAAATCTGCTGCGTTCACAGTCAGAGAGTGTGTCAGTCGTTAAGTGTGTGTCCAGCATTACTCTGCTATCAGCGGCTCAAACCGCCGCTAACTCTACAATGGCGTTCTGGAATCAGCAACGGAGCATGGGTTTAGATGCGCAAGGAATTAGTCCTACATACAAGAGCGTTTTTATGACAAAAACCATACAAACGTCTTGAAATACATCATCTGAACAATATTTCGAGGTGTGGTAACTGTAGTATAAGCGGAATAATTGACTCCAGGCCGTTGAATTATTAGACAAATAATGCACACCTGCATTACCACCTCGGGTGTGCATTATTTTTCTAATAATTCAACGGCCTGTCGTCAATTATTCCTTACGTAGCCTATACACTCATTAACCCTTGTGTTATGTTGCGGGTCAATTTGACCCGTTTCGATTTTCTAGTTGTTGGAAATACTGGTTAACTTGTGGTTTTTTTCTTGATATTTTGTGACTCATTTATCATCATGAACATGCATGCAAAGTTTCAACATGCTGATGTGTTTTGACATATAGCAAACAAAATTACTATTACGTTCGTGATGTTCGTGGGTCAATTTGACCCACATATTTTAACGCTCTAAGGCAACTGTACCGACCCAAAATAATAACATTTATTGGTTATATTTTGTTATTGTGGCTTTTTACTACCTTATGAAGCTAAAAAATTAGCTTGTCCATATTTATTTCAATACAGAAAAATATTTTGTCAGCCAGATCGTAAAAATTAGCTATCATTAATTTTTTCAAGCTACCTGAAATAAAACTAAACCTTAGTTTTTTTTCTTGATATTTTGTGACTTTTTCTCATTTATCATCATGAACATGCATGCAAAGTTTCAACATGCTGATGTGTTTTGACATATACAAACAAAATTACTATACGTTCATATTATTACTAATAGTGTCAATTTTACCCTCATAGGCAGCTATTCAAAAGAAACTGTACAAACACAAAATAAAAACATTTATTTTATGTATGGCAGGGCACTTGTGATGTGAGGTGTGCCCATCCAAGTGTGAGAGCAAAACCAGCACCAGCACCAGCACCAGCACCAGCACCGAACCATAAGGGGTGTACACAGAAATCCAACATAACACAAGGGTTAAAATAAGCGGGATGGAAATGGAGTTGACCACAACCAGTCGAATAACACAGTGGGACGGCAATCCAGCGAGGTTGCAAACCTAGAGCCCACTAAGTCTATGGGTTTCCGGAGATTGCGTGTGCAGTTTTGTACAGCAGTAATGGATCTGAGGTGCTACATAAAGCCCAAATAGCAATGAACATCCCTGTAATATTCCTGTATGGAGGTTACGATCTCACACTCAGACAGTTTCCACCACTGAGACCACTGAGCTCTGGTATCTAAAAGTTTGTTTTGCAGCATGTAAGCTGTAGGCGTAAGTGGAATGAGTCAGCAAATAAGAAAAACACTTCAAGTTCAAATCGCTTATGAACCCCCCCACTACACATTAGTCACAACAAAACCAGTTCACGTCCAGATTTGCTGAAGAAAAAACTTGTAGGCAACAAAACAAAAAGTTCAATCTGCACTATGGAAACTACTGGACCACCCCCAGGTTTCTCTCCCAACCAAGTCCTGCCCACACGACCTCAGGTTATTCCACACAAGCAGAGCTGATTACAATAATAACCCACACTCAAGGTCACCAGCAGCAGGGGGTGGAAGAGGGGCAGGCTGGGTCAAGAGAGAGCCGATGTAGATAAGCAGACCTGAGGGACTGAGGAGAAGAAACAGCTCTTGGAGTTTGGCAATGTGGACTGAACGGGGAACTGGTGTTCGCTTCAGAACGATCCAGAGGAGATTAAGGCCCTGTTTACACGAGAACGCTCGCGGGTGAACGCGTAAAAATATTTTATGGGATGTGCCTTTCGTTTACACGGCGTTGGCGTTTTTGGAGCTTAAAAATGCAAAAAAGTGAAACCCCCGTCTAAAGAGTGGAAACCTTAAAAACGCTCCACCGCCGCGTTCCCGTCTAAAGGGTAAAAACGGTAAAAACGCAAAAGTCTGCTAGACAGTGAAGGCGTCCCGTACGCGTTTTCGTCACAGGCATGCGCCAGAACAGGAAAATAACTAAACATTATCAAACTAAAATATAGCATTAATTTCATTGACAAAAAATAAATAAAAATTCTGTCATTTTTGAGCGACACGTGAAGAGCAGCGAGGGTTAAAGCAGCGGCTTTACCGTATTAAACATGACAAACTGTGTCAGTGTCTCTTTCACTGTCAGTGCTTCACATCGCCACCCAGCCGTCTGGAGTGCACACTACATCCAATCTCACACACGTTTGCGTCACCATATGCACACAGATTTCCCCCCAATAACGCACGTCTAAACGCAGAATAAAAAGTGATAACGCAACGCCACTTTTGCGTTTTCTCTTCAGATCGTTTCCGTGTAAACATAGCCTAACTTGTCTCAATGTTGGATAACATCCCAGGACATGCCAACAATCACAAACTGATTTTGGATTTAATCTCATTTATAATCCTATTCGTCAATGACCAATGATCTGTAATGAACATTTTAATTCTAAATGAGCCAGTGTGAATGGCCAGAGCAATATTTTGCATCTCGGGTTAGACATTACGGACATTATCTAATGCCTACAAGGGTGGTAGAGCTGTGCAATTAATAGTAATTTTATTATGATGATTTACGATAATTATCAATTATTCGATTTTGGCTTTAAAACAATTATACAAATAAAATAAAGAAAGCACAAACTTAACATCCAAATCGGCCAAATAAGTGAGTGTTGCAGAATGCAGTCTGTACGGTTGCTAAACTGCGGGATGGGTCTGATATTACACAGTGTTATGAAAAGCGAATTAAGCCGTAAAAAAGACACTGTGTGCGAGGTCCGAGTCGGAGCCGAATGCGGATAAGCAAATGGGCTTCGGATAAATGCATTTTTGGAGAGTATTCACGTAAACCGTGGGTGATGTCTTAAGTAAACGCACACAATTGAGGAAGAAAATGCGTAACAGAATATTGGATCCATGCATTAGATCACTGATCTTAAGTAGCTTTGATAAGGATTAATCTATATTTAATGTTTACTGTAAAACTCAGTGTTATATTCAATGTTATTTTATGTTTGATTATTACATTTTTTGTTGTTGTAGGCTATTACTAATCTGAATATCAATCTAAAACTTTACACACTGTTTATTTAATTTGTATTCATTCTCTTGTAGTTATTAGTCCATTTTGTTTGGAATTTTTATGCATCAATTATTGTGACATTTGACTATTTAAAAATGAATCATATTGTGAAATAAGACTTTGGTCATATCGCCCACAAATACTAGTTTTAAACAATCAAGATTTCAATATTGACCAAAAATAATTATGATTTTTGCTATAATAGGTAGCCATCTTTTAAGGATGCATCCTAACTGAAATGTAAAATCATAAGTAACTGATCTGGGACACAGAAATAGGCAGAAATTCAGTGTTCATGTAAACTGCATGAGAAATCTGACTAACAACTGGTTCCAATAGCGGTTTATGTTAGCATTTTGATTAGCTAACTGGGGAATACTTGATAAAAGGCTGTACAAATAACATCTAACATATCTGACATGGTTGGGTCCCAGTACAAAAAAAAAATGTTCTGCTAAACAGTATGCTGGTCTGCTTTTGTTTTGACTGCATGCACATGCCTCTTTTTGTCAGCAGCGATAAACGGGCACTAAATTACATTCATTCCAGCTGTTGCCGGATATCTGCTAATCAGGAGAACTGAGACGGCACAAGGTTAACAGCAGCGACCTGCATCCAAAGCCTAAGGCATAGATCTGACTGAACAAACAACCCTGAACTCAACAGCTTGAATGTTGGCACACATTGAGTTTATACATGAAGAGGACAGGGGATGATAGCAGATTACGATTAAGCTAACTCTGCTATGTTCTGAAATGCAGGCGAAACAATGGTGGAATCAGGAAATCCATGCATGATGCTATAAAAGGAAACATTAGTCAAACTGCAAACAACATTAAAATAAGAAACAGATTTAGGGGTCATACAGATAACCTATCCATAAAAGCAAGCTGCTAATGATACAAAAAAAAAAAACGGTAACGGTGAAAACGCATGCATTTTTAGTAAAGAATGAAAATGATTCATGGTTACACAATTAATTACCAGTACTTGGGAGTAAAATTTGTCTGGAAGGCAAAGGGGAATAAAAAAGTGACCGAACAAGAGAGGCCAAGTCATGCAAGGCGGAGTTGACCCTTAGACCGTGATACTATTTCCGCCCCACCACAAATCTCAGCTGCCAGACCTTACATAACACACAAACCTGTCTTTAACAACCACAAGCTTACCTCTCAATCGGCTTGAGAACCACAGACTTCAAAACACAACCTCCCTGTTTTTCTCTCCGCTCACATTCTCGATTTACTTCACCTTCCTCCTTTCTCCCACCTACTCAAACCGCTCTCTCTAAAGGATCCCTGAGTAACTGACACCGCTCTTGAATTTTGAGAGCCGCGGCACAAGGACACCGCTTGTTCGCCCAACAGCAGGAGGAGTGAAGGGGGGGAAAGCTCCCTGGGTGCTTTTGACTTGGCAAGGCTTGGAGAAGCTCTTCAGGCAGAGTTTATCTGCCGGGCTCTGGCAGTCGGCCGGCACTGCTGGTGTGCATTGGGCTACAGGGGGGTTGAACACTGCATCCTCAGTCAGCGACGGACCTGTCACTTACAGTGAGCCATCTGCAGGGATTTAGAGAGAAAAATGGAGGAGGAGAGAGCACCAACTATTTATAGCCTCTCAGAGGCTTCCTGTTACTGTTCAGCAAGGCAAGGAAGGAGGGGCAAACTCCCAGAGAGGGAGTGTGAGGCATAGAAGGGTAATGAGGAATAGAAAGAGACTTATCCCTGCGCTTTCATCCACACAGGAAAACATGACTACCCATCATCAGTCAGCGAATAACACCAAATAACATAAGCCGGTAGCAACAAGCTCCTTTATTGATAATGCACTTACAAATATAACGATGGGTCTTCTTTAACTAAAGCAATTTATTGTAGGCAACTACGGGTCTTGGATCAGGACTATGGATGGAATGGAACAGAAACGTCAACTATTTTCTTAGAAAAAACAATTATATTTTTCAATATATCAAATTTTAAATCTTAATATATCAACAAAATTTCAAACAACATCCAATGACCCATTCTCAACAAAGCTACTTGAGAAATATAAACACGCTTCTACCACAGACTTTAATGCATAACCAAATTCAGAGAGACGACTATAATTACACACACATTTGCCACTGAAGCTCAAAACCTTTCGTGAATCTGACACTGGCTAATGCTTTGCATGCACTCAAATGTTTGCATACAGAGGAGTTAAGTGAGGTTTAAGGACAAACCCTGAGCAAACTGTGCTCAGAGGAACATAAAGAGAGAGAAAGTAAGAGGGAGAATAATGGCGCTTCTTATGCTGGACAAGCGACGATCCTTACAATCATCATTATGTAATTCCTAGCAGCCCATCAAGTCCAAGAATGTTTTCTACGTTATGAGTGACGGGTAACAAGATGCATGAAGAGGAACTGGGAGTGAGGACATGGCGAGGACATGGCTGATTAAAGATAAGCATGTGTGTGTGGTTTCACCAATCCATGAGTATCCTTCAACAAAGCTCTCCGGTGGATGCCGTCAACAACACCCTTCTTGAGTAGACCGTGCCCGCAATGCTCTTGGGTATCCACAATATGGACTCTAAAATGAGAAACACTCTCGCCTTTCTCAGTGAGAAGCCTCCGTGTGATGACCTTGTTAGTTCAAGCACTTAATCCGCTAATGCCCAGATAAAACTAAATGAGAGAGGACGGGAGGTTGGAAGGTGAAGGCAGAAAGGGAAGAGAAGGAAAGTGGAGTAGGAGGGGAAAGAGAAGTTATGACAATGGCTAACACTGCAAAACTAGCCACCCACTTGAGCCAAGATTCAACAGCCAATGGAATAATGGGAAGATGTTGCATCCACTTAGTGTTGTCACGGTCCCAAAATTTCAGTATTCGGTACCAATACCCGTGAAAATCCACGGTTCTCGGTACCAAAGCTAAAATCCACGGTTCTCGGTACCAAAGCTTAATTTAGATTAAATTTGCATATATTTAAGTGTATATCCATTTGTTAGATAACATTAGATAAAGCAATTATTCTCCTTCGGGTAATTTAAAAATGTAGCCTACTAATACATTTTTAAAGTTTTATCTGTTCATGAACAATCAAGTGTTTGTATTTAATAACATTCACAAACATACATTAATGTTGTAAAAATATATTGTTCACTCAATGTGTTGATGTTAGATAAGGCATTAAGTAATGTTAATGAATGGTATTGTAGTTTTACCAACTAAACAGGAGATAAAACGTGTTTTATTTGACTTGACTGTCCTTTTATTTAATTTTAAAAGGCCTTTTAAACTAGATACAACTGCACACGATACCACTTTAGGGGCCGCTCACATATCGCGTTTTAAGCGCGCGCAAATTCGTTATTTCAAATGTAGGCGCGCGGCTTATAATAGAAGCATCTCAGCAGGTCATGTGACAAAAACCAGTGGCCTTTCTGTAACAACATGGAAAGCTCAGCCGAACAGCTGATCATAGATGTACAGGGCGGCTTTTTATTTCTCATCTCAATGAATATATCTAGTAGTTAAGCTAATGCAAGGGCTAGAAATCAATTCATTCTTTGATGATACTTCATCGTCATCATGGAGAGCGCAGTTTGCACCGCTTTCTCCTTTCCACAAGCGCATGCTTTCCCGTTGCGTCTGACGTTGCTATGCAACCATGAACAGAGGCGCGCCTGGGAAACGAATTTGCACACGCAAAAAACACGCTGTGTGAACGGCTCTTTCCTCCTTTGTCAACAAGTGGATTCAGAGAAACCGCATTAGCAGCGCCGCCGGTCGCCATGTCTCAGTGTGTTTATGGAGAGGACGCAACTGTGCACCGTTCGGACAGCGCATCAAGAACCGGATTAACCCGATACTTCGGTACTTAAGAAATGTACTTACATTTTTTTAGTACTGAAATGGTACCGAAGTATCGGGCCTTTTGACCACACTACATCCACTGAACACTTGCTATCGATTCTAAAAAAAACTACTGATGGGGTTAACAATAACAAGATGTTTGTTAATTGATCTGACATCCAATGATTGCAAAGGAATTTTAAATGCATGTGTCCCAAGAGGAGATCTCAAGCTTTGCCAAACTCAACTAAGTCAAGAGGTTGTAAATTACCCAGCTCAAGTTGGGATATTCTTGGTTTTCCTAAAAGTCCTGTCGGGTTGAGCTGATAATTGGATAACCATTCCAGAGCCTCTGTTGTTTGACTGTGCTCTGGAATTCTGGTTAAGGTCATAATCACCTGTAAATTCTAGAAGTAACTCTTGCAGCTTAGCCATGAAACACTGCAATCTGCACGCACCAACTCTCTCGGCTCAGAAGAAAAACCCAATTTCCTTTTGTGAGGCAGATCCTTAAGAGGAAAAGGGGTTTTATCGGAGAACTCGGCAACTCCACCAATTCATCCAGCGCCAAGGGATCAATTTGCAGGGCAGAGAGACTAGAAAATGAGAACCCAGAGTGCCTTCTTGCACTCAGTGAAGAGGTGAACCACAGATTACAGAGAGGGGGAGAGAGAGAGAGAAAGAGAGTCTGGCTTGCTTCCAGAACAGACTTTGATGTGGCCTTCCGAGGCTAAAGGGTCAGTATTTGTTGCAGTTACTTCAAACAAAGTCACACACTGTGCATTGAAAAACAGCTCTTCTTTCTGAGGTTGATTATCATTGTTATTGAAGTTGTTAGCTGGATGCAAACAGTGACCAACAGCTCTGTTTGTTGACCTGAAAAAGTGTTTTCTGTTTGCCTGATTTGAGATGAAGATGCAAACATTTATGATAGTGTTATCGTCATATCACAGGGGTTGCATTTGTGAAGTAGAAAATAGCTGCACAAGGGCATTAGCAAAATGGCCAACAAGAAAAACATCAAATTTGAAATAGACTTTGCTAATAATGGCAGGTCTGTCAGCTGGCAAAGGAATAGTCTGGGAAATGGTCTCTTGTTCAGACATATTTTCACTTGTCATACAACTGTTGCTGGCCAATAACCCTTAAATTTTCCTTGATTTGTGCCATGTTTGAGCTCAAGACATGCATGACAAATGAGCCCAGGTACCTTTGGTTGAATTCCTCCCTTTGAGACCGTACACAATTTCTCCTAAGGGAGACAATAAATGCTACCTTGACACAAATTCTCACTTAGAGAGAAAGAGGAAACCATAGCACCTGTAAAGTGTACAAAGCTGACGAACCTAAAAAACAAAATCAAGATAAAACAAAGACATCTGAATAAAGTAAACTTTAGCCCCTTCCAACATTCCTTACTAAACAAGTATTAGGAGAAGAAATGGAAAGTATCTTTCAGCCCTCAGGCATTTTCATGCTCATTATCCCTCTTCTAACTGCAATGATGCCAGTGCGTGTCAAATAAGATTCTTTAATATATCTTTAATCCACGTGATTAACAAAGAAGAGATACTCTTGCCTGTCACTATAGATGAGGGCTAATAAAATATTCACACCTCGAAGCATTTCTCCCGCCGCATAATGAACCGACTTTGAGCCGAATCTGGTGTATGTGTCCAAACATCTTCATTTTTTTTGCCAAGCTGAGATAGGCAGATCTACAGGACTTTGATGAATTGCCTGGATTTATTATTACTGTTCCTCAGGGAAGGGTGCAGTATTAGGACAGTCTCGAATATGAATTACAAGCATGCTGATTCGATCTCAGCGGCAGCCAGAGAGAGACAGCAAGGGCCTGAATACCAATACATGTTTCCTGGATCAGGACAAGGACTTGATTACTGGTGCCTGTCAGAAGGAGTGGAAAAGTCCTTAAGTGTACTCTGGAGGGAAGCCTGCAGGCAAGCACTCCAGGAGTGAGAGAGATGCTTTCAATCAATTCTGACTCTAAGAGAGAGGGGAAAGAGTGCATTTTAAGTAAAAGAGCCAGGAATATGTACTGGCTGAAGACTTCTGAAAACACACGGGGAATTTTAGACATGTTGGGGTTCAGGGCGGCAAAGCAGTTTTGACCTACAGGACCATAAATAAGACAAGCTAATCCAGGTACAAACGATGACAGGTGGCCCATCTTTTAGGGCTCAGCACATTTGCTCTGCCAGGAATGGTAGGGAAATATGATTGTGGTTTTAACCACAGAGCTCTCTGGGCATCTAATAAGGAGTCAAACCAACCGGCAGAGCTTGATGAAACGCAAGAATGTCAAATATGATGTGGGAGGCAGCTCTGCTGGTTTTCCAGAACACATGCCGGGGGAAAGATGTGGGAATACTGCTTTCCTTGCCCAAGTTGGAAGCAACTTTGTGGTGATTTGTGGGGTCAAACTCTCCCCTCGTCTGCCAGGCATGAAACCTTGGCCAAGCGGCGGAAACTCTTCTCTGCAGAATTATGAAGACCTAAGGTCATGCATTTGAAACTTTTAAAGGATTTTTATTTTATTTTTTTCATTATGAGGGCAATTAATTCAGGAGGCAAATAAAGGTGCGTTCACACTACAAGCGACACGTTACCATTAATTTCAATGGGGAGCGGGCGTTTTCCGTTGGCGACCTGATGGGGCGTGTCTGGCGACGCGACAAAGTTGAGATCTGTTTAACTTTATGCAAATGAAGAGCGACTTTCGGGAGCGACAACCAATAGGAGTGAAGTCAGTGGAGCGCGTGATCATCCGTCACTCTCTGACCGAGTCAAGTTGAACGAGAAGCTAATTTTAGCAGTCAGAAACTGTGTAGTGGCAAGAAAACGGATTTGTTGTCTACAACATGGAGAAACATCCGTGAGTGTCACTCACAAACAGTACTAGGCAACCAGTAGCGGGAACGCCCACTAGCGACCTAACCGCCAGCCACTGGCGACCTGTTGTAGTGTGAACGTACCCTTAAGGCTGACCTCGATCCAAAAGATGCACGATGTGTGAGGGGCCATATGAAACCTGGATTTACAATCGTTTTTTTTTTTAAATCAGTCACCAATCACAGATAAGACATCTTGAAGCAAGTTACTTAAGGACTGTCTAAACTCCAGATTTTGGCAACGGTGTATAATTCATTATACAGGTTCTTCTGGTTCAGTTCTGCATAACTGAATTAAGAGCAAAAGCATCCAATGTTTCTTAGTTCACCTCCACTCCTCTCAGAAATTCGTCTCTATGTCTGATGCTAACCATAGATACAAATGTCTTGCAGACATTTGATATAAGGCGCTGATCCATGGCTCCTTTAAGTGTCCATTTGCTGGGGTAACTCTTTGAAGGAGAAAAACTTTGAGCAGATACCTGAATTTCCATGCCGCTCCGTGAATAGGGTCCTCTTCACAATAGCTTGATAGAGAGTCTACAGATGGATGGCCGAGCATGTGACAAGGTACCACTGACGGGCCCGTCTGGCTCGCTGCTTCCAGGAAGCCAGATTCCAGGGCACTAATCCAGAGAGACTCAGAGGCCCAGAAATGCCATCAGGTCCCTTGGCAGAGAACACATGCCCGCTTTGTGTCCCAGCTTGCCGTTGATGAAGGGCTGCAGGAACGCGAGCCCCTACACAGCTCCCCAAGTGGGAACCAAAGCACCCCTTGTTTAATCCTCAGCAAAAAGCCATTGAGTAGGTGGAGTGGAGAAGTTGAGGATTTGTAATAAAGAGACACTGGCTGGGTTGGGGAAAGTGAGGGGAGGTTAACGGCAGAGGTGGACAGTAACAAAGTACATTTACTTGAGTATCTGTACTTAAGTACACTTTTTGAGTATCTGTACTTTACTTGAGTATTATTTTTTCTGGAAACTTTTACGTTAACTTCACTACATTTGAAAGACAAATATCGTACTTTTTACTCCACTACATTTCTGTCAAGGGCCTTGAGTAGAGAGTAGTAACGTCAGGGATGATTTGTGTCGCATTTTGGTTGTAAATGAAAGTCTGGTTGACGTCAGAACTCGACTGATGTTGGTTTCTGACGTCAACCGATTTTCAACCACAATACAACGTCTGTGCAACGTTGGAGATTAACGTCAATCTGACATTGAATTCTGACATCAACATGATTTTAATTTTCAACGTTGGGTTTGGTCTTCTAAATCCGAATTTTGTCATTGTTTTGGAGCACACTAGCTTATAGATAACCAGGCTAACATATTCATACTAAAAGCCAAACAACTGGGAACTGCCATTTGGGTGTCCGAAACCATTGTGGACGTTATTGAGTGAATTATTTAATCCCACGACTGGAACTGTTATAGAAATACATGTGATATTGATATGAGGGTAGGCAGGCAGAGATTCAGAGGCATAAGGGACTGTAAATTGGTTATTACATGCAACAATGCAACAATAATAAAACAATGCATTGACATTTACTTTTATACTTAAGTACTTTTAAAAATGAGTACTTCTGTACTTTTACTTAAAGTGTGTATGTCAGGTTAAATTTTTTTTTTTTAGATATATTAAATAAGTTAGATGTCTGAGTGAAAATGTAATTATCATTAAAATTATTACTGTAACTGCCCTACAATAAGCTTTATAGCCATTTCTGTCAAGATCATATTTTTAAAACGCAGCTGAGCTGTGACGTCATACAAGGGAGACGTGCCAACAAAGTTCTATTGAAGTATGGAGAGTTTTGAGTCTGAGGAGATGCAAAATCCCCCTCAAACCTATACGATGGCCCACAGCCATACAATTTTGAGTCTCCCAGGCGGGAGACAGATGAGGAGCCAAAAAGAAATGTAAATAATTCATATCGAAGAAACATAAATATCTGGTGTGAAGAAGAACCAGTGGAGAGTTGGTCAGGTGTCTGGTAAGTATAGGCGTAACGGTATGTATTCGTATTGAACCGAAACGGTACGGGTGTCACGGTTCAGTGCATGAATATACACGGAGAATACACAGTATATATATAAAAAAAAAATTAAACTCGCGTGCAAATTAATTAATGCGGAACTACTGTTAGATACGCGGGTTATTTAGGGACACCTAATCTATAGATCCGCCTTAGCTCTGAAGATCCGTGGCTATAATGAACAGGCTGCGATCGATGTCAATATTGCAATGCTGGAATATGTTGGTTGGTGTGTGTGTGTGTGTGTGTGTGAGTGTGAGTGAGAGAGAGAGAGCGAGAGAGAGAGGGGCGCGATCGACGTGCTTCTACTACAGTAGCATACACCGTAGGCACCGCATCAGCTGCCAGTCTCACTCGGGAGACTGGTTTTACCCATTTTATAACTCATGAGATCTCCAACCGCGTAGTCCTTCTCAGTGAAATGGCCGCTGCAAATGACCGAAGTCTTGGATACCGCAGCACTGAAGTCGGCGCGTTTGCTCCGAACAAAGTTGACCCAGGCACGGAACACAGTGGACTCTGTGACCGGTTTTAACAGTGTTTTTGCACCCAGCACAAACGCAGTAATTCACCATCGTGAAAATACGCCTGCGTATACTAACGACCTAACTTAAATAACTAAATAAATGTCCTAATCACTAATTCTCTCGCTCTATCACTCGTGCAATTATCAACACAACTCAGCGAGCTGGGGAGACGTCTCCCTGTTATGACGTCAAACGATTCGTTTGGGGGGATGGGCAGTTTTAAGGGAGGACTGAAAATAACGAACTTTTTCATCTTATATTCTGCCTTTAGGAATCGAAAAACATACAAAACAATACATCAACTTGTCAAACGTGTATTTCCCCTCACTATTTTGTGTTAATCAAAATAAAAAATTTAACCTGACATACACACTTTAAGTAAAAATCGGTCTTTACAACTTTTACTTGTAACGTTGTAATATTTGACCAGTAGTATCTGTACTTTTACTCAAGTAAGGAAGTTGTGTACTTTGTCCACCCCTGGTTAACGGCAATCACATGGGATCGAGGGGTTCAGCCAGCGTGAGGCTTTTCATAACAGTGCAAGTCCTTCTGAATCATTCAGCTTTTCTCAAACTGAAACAAATCTTCTTTTCAAAGCAGTGTCACACTGCAACTGTTAACAATTGATGCGTTTTTCTTCAAGAAACAGACAAAGACAGCCTCTCTGTTTCACAGTTCAGGGTGTAAGCCCAGGAACTACATGGACACACAGGTTTGGAAGATGAACCGTGAACTGAAAACACATTCCACAGTTGAGCAGTCACTGCGTGCAATGGCTCTCGCAGCAACAGTTCACAGAGCGCTTGACATTCTCTAACACACAGTGCGCGGGAGGCCGGGGGGCCCCTACATGCTAACACCTCATAAATCCCTTCATTCCTGTCCCCCCGACTGCACCTTCAGGGCCTTACGGATACAAGGACAATTAAGTAAGAGAGAGGACAGAGGAGAACAGATAGCATTGAGGAAAAGCAGTGAATATATACTGAGGTTTTCAGATTTGTGCAGCAGTCATACTGAAAGTTGATTTTCCACCTCTCACAAACAGATAAGCATGCACTTCATCAGAACAACACTTTAAACGGCATGGCTGCAAAATGCAGAGCAAGTAACAGGTTAACCAAAGGTCTGACAGAAATGAGACACACAGACCAAAAAACCTAAACCAGGTCAATGACACAAATGAAAAGTTCAAAGACGGGTTAAAAAAACGAAAGGGCTGCACGATGACGACAAAATTAGTTGATTATTCCCTTGAAATTTTAATTTTAATTAATTACGATTATCACAATTTACATTGAATGATGTTTTGAATAGCTTTATACCATTATTTGAAGCAAATGCATGACATATTTTTATATATAAAATAAAAAACTTTATTGCTTTTCTATAGCATTAAGCCTCAAATGTCAACTATACATTGGTTTGGTTTCTTCTTTTTTAAGGAATAAAAGAAAAAGGAAAAATATGCATGGTATAATAATTGGGGCTTTCGCACTGAGTAGGTCTAGGAACTAGCCACCAAGGTGATTCCCCGAGAACTCATTTTCCCCTATGGCCGTTTTCCTGGTTGCATTTACACCACCAGTGTGAACTCTGAAGTGACGTAAGCTACTCTTGTTGTTGTGACTTTTGACAGCGAGGCGGACTTTTATTTTGACAGCGCAGAGAAAGGCGCTCACATTCTCCATCTTTATTAGTTTCCGATCTGTTTAACAGTCATGTCTAATACATTATTAGATAGAACTGTTTATTCAAAGTAGACAGTATATGAAAAAGTATTAGCGTTTGCCGTGTGATCTCCAGTGTTGCTAGCTGAGCGGAAATACATAATGTTTCGCTTGGATTGGTTTTTCTCCTAAGTGTAGTTTGAGAGGTCCATCTATCACTGTTTTCCATGTTTGTAGAGTTTAGTTCATGGATTAACTAAATAAAAATGGTGTTTCGCGCGTGTTCGACCAATCAGCGTACACTTGCGTCACTGCTAGTTCCTATTGTGCTGGGTTCTCTGAAGTAGTCGTGATTCGCCTCACAACGTAACATGCTCTAAACACACCTCTTAAGCACACAGAATAATGTAAGTGGACTTTTTTTGTAATTGATTACGTAATCCTGGCATCCGTAATCACGATTATAAATTCGATAAATTGTGCAGCCCTAGTTGAAAACGTACAAAACAGTACTTTGGTAGTACAAGAGTGATTGTATCACATCCCATGGAACATAATATATTCATATACTGTGGTATTTTTGTCAATAAAACACTTCAAAAGAACAATGTGGGACTACTATGGTACATTTTGGTACTTTTTCGGTGGTGAAATGTAACATGGAGAGGGGGAGGCCCAAGGATTTGCATAATATGCATTTGCATATGTGCACAAAATATATGTCAGGCCTTTGAGAGATAAAGAAAATGTCACTAAAACAGATTTATCCTGCTGTGTTTGTAGTCATCATCTCATCTTCAATGCACAAAAAAGACAAGAAAAAAAACATTTAGACGTTTAAATAAACACTAAATGACATCTAAAAGCAAATCAAGGTTAAAAAACTCAGACAGATGAAGCATAGAGGGAACAACAAGGGTTATAAACAAAGCTCTGCCATCTTTCTTAAGAATCCATACAGCATTTCTCCAAACTTTTTGTTTGTCTGGCGGTAAAGTTTGGGTCCTGTCAGGAGAGATGAGGTGAGACGAGCAGCAAACTCCCAGAGAGCCTGAACCGAACTGGCACCTGCCTTTAAACATTTATGCCTGATGCATTTTTAACACACAACATAAAAAAGGCATGACTCTGTTGTTTTCCCTTCACCATCCTCCCAACCTCGCTCACACACATCTGCATTCTAGCATAGTCAAAAACACTCGGGTAACGCCACACCTGCGGGAACGCTGGGTAAACGGTCAAGTTTGTCTTACTAAAATTAGAACAAGGCGTTTATAAAGACAGCGATTCAATCTGGTTACTAGTTGGCGTTCCTATTACGACACAGCTCATTTGCATGAATTTGAACAATCGCCAACTCCAATTCACCTTTGGCTAAGCCCCGCCCCCCTTAGTTACGTCTGTCAACTTCATCTGGGCTCTGGTTTGGCATCAACATGGCTTATGCTGTGACGGCTCTTCCTGCTCAAACTTTATCAAACTTTTATAAAGCAGCAAATAAAGTGTCTGATAGAAGTAGGCAGAAGGGCTGCAGTGTGCGTTCGCAGGCTATATTCAAGACATACCGGAGAAACACAAGCAACAACAAGGCATCCAAATAGAGGCAAAAGCATAACGGTCACAGTCAAAAAATGAACCAGCGCATATCCTAATGGAGACGGAGAGTGGGACTCACAATATCAGGAGCAACACTGTTCATGCAAAGCTGGGTCTCTATTCACTTCTATAATCGTTATTACAAAGCAAACGGACTACGCGAGTATAAAGTTGTATTTATTAGCAGCGTGTGCTAGCGTATCAACAATTAGGGTAGAGAACCGAAATCATGACCTAAACCAGCATAAAACTGTCTAACTAGTGTAACTTCACAGTAAGGTTAAAACACAAAAGTGTGTTGTTGATCTTGAGGGGTTTCGCTGACTGAGGACGTCCACACAGTTTAATCCAAAGACGACACTTGTCAGGATTTGGGAAGGGAATAAAACGGACACCCCCCTCCAACCTCTCTGGGAAACGCGTATCTGTGTTACAAATGCCCCAGGCACAACGGTTAACCATATTTCTGATAAAACTACGACGGTAATAGCCTGCCGAGACCAAAAATATGAGACGCCGGTGTTAAAGTCAATGGACCGCTGTGGAGCTCGTTCTTGGCTGCGCTGTGATTGGTCAATATACATTCTAGGGCGTGGTTTAGCCAAAGGCGAATTGAAAATGAATGACTTGAGGTCGCTTTGTTGCTGCAAATCGCGTTTAGTGCCCCTTCCGAAGACCTAGAACAAAAACTTATTATTCCTTCCTTTTCAAAGTCGGTAGACTTTTAGGTGAGTTCGGTAATCTCATTAAAACACATCAGGCCCAGACAGACACGGGTGTAGCGGTGGCTCGCCGGCGGCTGTTAGCCTGTCAGTGTACCTGTCGGAGAGAAAGCAAAGTTTTTCCACAGTCTCTCACCGGACCGGGCAGATGCATCAGAACCAGAGGGAGACATGACACCAGCCGAGCTCATTATCAGTGTGAGGTGTGTGTTGTAAATGAGAACATGGGCAGCGCCAGCCAGAGCTTTCAGCTGTCGGTTCACCAGAAGCTGTTTTAATGTCAAAAAAGGGGTTGAAATTAGACGCTTGTTAGCAGGCAATTTGCATAGTGTCTGATACCAAACAATTGCCTAACACAGTAGCGATCATCTTAAATTAAATTTGATTTTCTTTAAGAAAGAATAAAAAAAAAAGCTTGTGATCTCAAGCTCCGAGAACAAATTAGCTTATAAAAAGATGACTACCCACAAACCCCTGGTGGTTTTCAGAGCTCTTCCACAGCTGTGGATGTGTTTAAAAATAGCTCAGATTTGAGCGGGGCATTAAGTGTGATATCCTCCTCCTAAAAGGCACCGATTGTTCTCTTGATAAATAATCTGATGTCAGATTCGGTTTCTAGACCAAACACAACGGGGGCAGAATTAAATTCAAGCAAATCTGCACAACAAGGCTTGCTGTTTATTTATGAAGACATGGGATATACGGCATTTATAGAAAGAGCGTGTGATATGGGTTGTGTTACCGCTTATCAGATCTCTGTATTGAGAATCAATCGAGTTAAAAGGAACTATAAAATAAAGCTTCAGGAAAATAAACTAAAAATATTAGGTGAAATTTGAAATTTAAAGGGGTGGTTGATTATGATTTGACTTTAGTTCAGTTAGTTTAGTTCCTTTAGTGTGTAATGTTGCTGTTTGATCATAAACAACATCTGCAAAGTTACAACGCTCAAAGTTCAAAGCAAAGGAGATATTTTCATTTACAGAAATCACTTTTTAAGGACTACAACAAACGGCTGTTAGGAACTACACGAGCTTCTTCCTGGGTTAGTGACATCACTAACCCTAAAATTTGCATAAACCCCGCCCCCGGAAACACGGTTTATAGATTATCATGACGGAATATGCTAATCAATGACTAGAAGATAGTTAACTCCACATCAGCTGCATAAATTCATCAACTAACCGTCCAGAAACGATAAATAATCTGCTGTCGGATTCGGTTTCTAGACTTTTTTTCTACATGTTTCTAGACTTGCTTAAGCAAATCTAAAGCAAAAGGCTTGCTGTTTATGAAGATATGTATAGCATTTATAGAAAGAGCGTGTGATATGGGTTGTGTTACCGCTTATCAGATCTCTGTATTGAGAATCAATCGAGTTAAAGGAACTATAAAATAAAGCTTCAGGAAAAGAAAAGAAAAATACCAGGTGAAAAATTTTAACTTAACAAAAAAATGTGCAATGTTGTAATGACAACTAACTGAAAATTATTTGAAGAAATGATTTCAAGTAAGTAGCCTCTCACATTTTAGAGTAAAAGTAAAGGGCAAGAATCTGGCTTCTCTATTTGTTCGCGGGGGGGCCAGTCCAGACTTATCCGAGAGGCTGGCGTGTAATGCGACGGCCTCCCCGGGTCTGAGCGTGTGACGGCCTGTGGATCGGGCCTGTAGCGGCTGGATTGCAGAGGGGAAGGAGAGCGAGAGTGAGGTAAACAGATGAATAAAACATTGTGGTTTTGTGCAGTCCTGACCTCGGTTAACACCACGCTGTTTACACACAAGAGCAGTGTGAACCGGTGAGGGGAGTGGCACACATTCACACAAAAGCACAAAGACGTCGAGCATGAAACAGATATGCTCATGTTCTCCTTTCAGCGCACAATCAATGGACTGACTCACAAAGTCCCTCTGTCTTGACCCATTTATAGACCGTCATCTGTTCTAATATGAGCGTGTAAACCGGAGCCCATGAGAAGAGGGTTATCAGGGACACACGATTGTTTAAAGCTTCATTCATCCAACTCCAATAAAAAGCTTGAAGTCAGTCCAAGTAAAATTAGGACACGTGAACTCGCCAACCATTTTAATTACAAAAACTTTTTAAAGAGCTGAAGTGCTCAAATTAAAGGACAATTCCGGCGAAACATTAACCTAGGGGTAATTAAGACATGGTTACCACGTCGTGTTTTCATGATAATCGAATGTAAAGAGTTTTATCTCTAAAAACTGATTAGCTTATAACGCTAGTAAATGGGGCATAGAGTAAGTAAAAAGAAAGTAAAGTAAAAGTAAAAATAGCTTTTATATTAAGTAAAAATAGCCTCACACTAACACGGCAGCATTGAGAACTGTGTAAGTGTACAGACAGTTTAATAAGAAGATACTTTATAAAGACAGTACAGTACGCGTATACAGGCAGCCATCTTGGAAAACAGACTCGACCAGTCGAGCCACGAACGCCGTGCTACGTGAGCTGAACTGTGACTTAAACCTATCGACCAGCTCACTTAGCACGGCGTTCGTGTAGCCCTGCCTGTATACGCGACGTGTACTATCTTTATAAAGTATCTTCTTATTAAACTGTCTGTACACTTACACAGTTCTCAATGCTTCGGTTTGCATGTAGGCTCTACCGTGTTAGTGTGAGGCTATTTTGAGCCTTGTTTGTGGTATTAACTAGCTATTTCTTTTAACTTACTCTATGCCCCATATACTAGGCGTTATAAGCTAATCAGTTTTTAGAGATAAAACTCTTTACATTCGATTATCATGAAAACACGACTCGGTAACCATGTGTTAATTACCCCTAGGTTCATTTTGCGCCGGAATTGTCCTTTAAGACTGCAACTTTAATAAGTTTAATAGTTGTTAGATTTTCAAGTGTTGGTCTATAAATATTGGCGAGCATGAGCGTTGTGTTAAAACGTCACATCAAGTGGTTCAAATGCATCTCAAGATCTCTGTTCCAATCAGATGGCCGATTAACAGATGGATTCAATCATTCCAGTCTACACTGGAAGCCATCACTCTCTAATCAACAAAGTTATCTCTGCCATCGCAAATCTCGTAATCTAGATAAGTTCACTGATAATAACTGCATCACAATGCACTGTTCACTTCCAGTGTATTACCACACACTTCCTGGAGGAATAAACACAACAAGCTAAGATTAGGGTGCCGTTCCTGTTTGCGTTCAATCAAATAATTTGTGGGTTTGTTATTTAAATTCTCTAGTGTCTGTAGAGAGAAAAAGATGAACATGTAAGAATTTAGCATTGCCATTCAGTTGAATGTTAAGTCAGTCTGTTTTCTGAACGCTGTAGCTTTGTCTCCTGAGTTCTTACCCTCCTAGCTGGCGGTGTATGTTGTCTGGATGTCCTTTGCTTTCATAACTGCAGCTCAGACGAGTCTTTCTCTCTCTGTTTGAGCCGTAGACAGGACAGCATGGGCGTTTCCGGGATCGCAAACCCAGGGGCCTAAAATACCCAGGGGCAGCGTTCACAAATTGTGCGGTGAGCGAGTTTAACAGCCTCTCCGTTCAAGAGCCGAGACACTGTGCCAAAGTTACATGAGGGGTGAGAGAAAGGGGAGGAACTACGAGAGAAGGGAAAAAAAAAAAAAAACGCAAATGTGAGAGACAGGGAAAGAAATGAGATGAGAAAAGGTCACTGCCGACACTCATGTAAACACCAGCAAAGGATTTACAGTGTGGCAAGAAACCTCTCGTCGCGGAAAAGACACAAAGAGACTCCGGCCCTGGAGCGAGAGAGCCAAAACGAGGAGACATTCCAGGAAAAGACGGACCTCCCCTCCTCTCCCAACTGGAAAAGCTGTGTTATAATGGAGTACAGGCTTCCTGGCTGCTGTCAACTTGGGAATGGTCTGGGATGAGAAAAGGGAGGTTGCGGATCTCAGAAACAAGCCGTGAATGGTTTCTTTCACACTCTTGAGCGCAAACGTCTCTTTTTGTTCTTTATTTTACACTTTTTGGAAGACGACAACACGTAAAAGGCATTTACAAACACATTTTACGTAAATAATTTCACATATTGCTGAGTTGAATGTAATATTTATTGAGAAATAATCATCCAAAGTGATTGAGAAAAGTAGGCTGTGATGTCACTGCCCCGTCCACATGGATTTGCTTACATCAGCAAAAGAGAAAAGTCATTGCTGAGGTTTATTTTGCCAAATATTAGGGTTTATTTAGCCAAATATTAGGGTTTGCGAACCCCTGGTGGTTCAGGCGGGAACTGGAAGGGGTTTGTGAGTTGATGAAAAGCTAAATAAATTATAATGTAAAAAAAAAAAAATGGAGAGAAAACACACTTGGGTAACAAAAGATTAAGTTATTTTGTATGCATTTCATGAGGCCAACCGACATTAGATTTGGTGTTGTGTAGGGATGCGCGATACATATCGGCAACTATATCGGTATCGGCCGATATATGTTTGTATTTAATGTTATCATTATCGGCCTGAAAAGAAATTTAGCCGATATATTAAAGCCGATAAATAGTGGATTATTTCCTCCAGCTGAGACTCTTCAGATGCGCACTGTTCAACATGATGGTTTTAAATTGCTTGAAATATGATTGGAATCACTTCAAAAAAGGAAAATACAGTAAAGTCTGTCATATCGGCTACATAAAATTGTAATGAGAACATTATGATTGTGTGCTTGAGACATGATGAGACTTGTTTTTGTAATCAGGCTCTCAAAAATTATATAAAAATTTGGATTTCGATTTATTGGCCGATATATCGGTTATCGGCTTTTCAAATCTAAAAAATTATCGGTTATCGACCAAAATTTTCATATCGTTGCATCCCTAGTGTTGTTAAAATACTGAAATATTAACTTAAAATCAGTTTTAAAATAAATATTTTGGTTAAAATAGTTTGACAGTCAAAAAAGTATAGGGAATCCCCGCTTTAGATTCGCGCACTGTGTCCTCAACATTTACACATTCATGTTGTCTTCAAATTAGATCCCTGAATGTAACGGAAAATGGACACAAATAAAACCTGCAAAACTTAGCCTACTTGTGTACTTCTTCCTCCTCTTCTCATTTGCCCTTTTCAAACATGGCCGCCACTCTGGCAGAATGCGCACGTGCAACAGCGCGCACACACACGCTCATACATGCACATGCTAAAACACAGTCAACGGTAAAGAACAGAAAACTGAACGGCGGCTCTGCACTGAAAACCGCATTTCCTTGCAACAGCATGGATCTTACCCTCCCTTCGCGCGTTCACTCCTCTCTTCTTCCCTCCCCCTCTCACAACTCACGCACAGAGACACGAAACGAGGCGCGGCGTTGGAAATGCACTGGCTGACAGCGAAGGACAGCTGCTCTCTCTCGCTAGCTCTTCCCTTCCCCCACAGCTCGCCACACACACACACACACACACCGCTAAGAGACAGAGCGAGCACATGAGGACGGGAGGGAGAGAAGATGGAGAAAAACAGGAGGGAGGGGAGAGGCGGCCATGAAAGGGCTTTGTTTCGCATTTCTCTGATGGCTTTTGCAGGCCTCGCCACCGGCTTGACACAATTGCAAGATTCAAATTCTTCATCATTTGAGAGCAGATCAGAATATGCCCAATTTGTTTAAGTAATTTCAACGTTAATACGAATTAAATAAAATGAAAACAATGTAGCATTGAAAGTAGGGATGGCAATTAAATTATTCTGATTCCCAATTCTGGTGCCTTGATTCTTTTAGTACTTTTGAAGGAGCAATCTCCATAATAAATAGCATTATTTGTTGTCGTTGTTTTAATTAAAAAATATAATTTATTACAACAAAACTGAATCAGCACTGGTAGTGTTTTTTTTCATGTATGAATTCTGAATTCTGAATTCATCATGAAAATCATTCAGTAAAAAAAAAAAAAATGATGAAATACAAACTTTAGATTTAGATTGAGAAAAGTAGGAATGACCAGAAATACCAAAATTTAAATAAATGTTATTTTTTTTTATATTTTGTCTACATTAAAAAACTAAAAAAACTAAAAATCAATAGTTTTAAATGGCTAAAGTGAATTTAGGCATTACAGCATTGTAACGTACAGAATTAAAAATGGATATTCCCCATATAATTAGCACAGTCTCCTTAACTAACGCTTCAGAATAAAATTCAATAAAAGTATCATTAAAAGTAAAAACCCTCTAAAATTGATAAATCATGGATTTAAGACTCAATCAAGAGTCTTTTGGGTTGCTTTTGGACTGACTGTCAGTCCATTATTGTACATAAGAAAATAATTCTTAATTGGCTTGCCTGGATAAATGAAGGTGAAAAACAAACATTAAAAAGAATCAGTTTAAAAGAGTGATTGGATCTTGACAACACTGGTTCTTCTGAATAAGAATAGTTCTCCATTCCCAACCAACCTTACACTGAACTGGAATCAATGACGATGTATTTAAAATCACTAAGTATGAGTAATAGAATAATAAAGAGAGAGAGAGAGAGAGAGATAGAGAGATAGAGATATATAGATAGATAGAGAGAGAGAGAGAGAGAGAGAGAGAGAGAGAGAGAGAGAGAGAGAGAGAGAGAGAGAGAGAGAGAGAGAGAGAGAGAGAGAGAGAGAGAGAGGCCATCACGATTGAACGGTTCCCACCTCCCCGTCTTTATCTCCCGCTGGATTTATTGGTGAGGATGTAGCAATTACGCACCAGGCAAAACAAGCAACCCAATGTGAATTTGTCAAAGGAAGAGACACTAACATCGAGAGAACGCCATCGCATAACGATAAATGGGAATCTAATCCCGTTATTGGGCATGTCAGCCGGGATTACACCAAAACTATAGCCTTCGGAACCAGCGAAAGCCTTGCCATATGGAGATAGCCTCTGGGAACACATTTCCTCCAAATAATGAAAGGAGTGTTAAGAGGGGGAAAAAATAACCTGGGTATTTACTAGCACAAGATCAACCCTCTGACAGGGAGAAAAAGAGAAACTATAAATCAATCCGTGTTGCTGTCAGCATCCCTTAAAATGGAGCTCGGCGTGCCAGAGCGTGTGGGCTGACGGATCGGTGCCGACCAGGTCTAAAATAAGCACATCACGCTAATCATAACGCATCGAGCGTTTACACCAAAGCTGGTGTGTTTTGATAAGGTTCTAGGAAACAAAAACAGCTGCCAAGAGCCGCTCGAAGAAAAGCTTAACGCGTCTCCAGGGATTATGAATGCGCACTCTCGAAAGCTTAAGACCCGGAGCGATGGGACTAAAAAAAAAGATTAAAAAAAGAGTCACCTTTACAGCAACAATACTTAAAGCAAACAATCAGCAAAAAAAAAAAAACATTCCCAAGTTAAAAGCCTTAAATTAATTACAAGCGGAACTACTGCCAAAAAAAACATAGCGGAGTAAAACAATCGCGTGGTTTAACCAGATTACATAAAACCTGACTGGCTATACAAAAATCTGAGGTGCTGTTATCTCTAAACGAGAATAGCTATGAGATTAATTCCATGGAGTTAACATTAAAGGGATAGTTCACTTTGAAATTAAATGTTGGTATGTTTTATCTTACCTGAAGTGCATCAAGATGTCGGTGTCTTTGTCTCCACAGGAGTTTCAATTTTGATATTTTTAGGTCAAACCGTTCTTGTCTGTCAGTCATATAATGCAGGTCTATAGGCACTGTCTCCAAAAGCATGCAGAGAAAAGTCCAAATTAAACAATTCCCCATCGTAAGTGCACATTGATGGCCTAAGACACGAAACAAGCGGTTTGTGTGATAAAACCAACAGTATTTATATCGTTTTTATCTCTTTTACACAACCACGTCCATCTGATCTGTTTACTTAGTCTGCGGAAGGCTCCGGAAGTGATCTCTCTCTCTCTCTCGCGCGTGTACGTCACTCATTGTTTACACCAGAGCCGATGCACAGAACAGAGATTGTAGGACGGCTAATAGAAATGGTAGTTTGCGCTTATCCGGGATGTTTAAACCGATGTAAAAAAATACATTTACGTAAGCTCGCGCGAACTCATCCGGGAGAGAGATCACTTCCGGCGCTCTACGGCTTGCGCAGACTAAGTAAACAGATCAGATGGACGTGGTTGTGTAAAAGAGATAAAAACGATATAAATACTGTTGGTTTTATCACACAAACCGCTTGTTTCGGGTCTTAGGCCATCAATGTGCACTTACGATGGGGAATTGTTTAATTTGGACTTTTCTCTGCATGCTTTTGGAGACAGTGCCTATAGACCTGCATTATATGACTGACAGACAAGAACGGTTTGACCTAAAAATATCAAAATTGAAACTCCTGCAAAGACAAAGACATCTTGATGCACTTCAGGTAAGATAAAACACACCAACATTTAATTTCAAAGTGAACTATCCCTTTAACTATTGAAGCAAGGTGGCTTTTCTGAACCGCCGATAGCATCATGTGCAGACAGAAGCGTTGCATCACACCCAGCTCTTTAAATCTGGATTACCTTGAGACGCTTTACTCACTGGCCGTCTAACAAATCCACTGAGCTGTAGTCTACAATGGCAGCTAATTCCAGTAACATTGGCCAGCAAGGGTGTGAAGTGAACTGCTTTCGACTCGAGCGAAGCTCCAGATGTTGGAGGACACAGTTTACGGGCGGCAAAGATCCCAATATTAAACATTTGCACACACGACATAACCCTCAGAAAGGATTTCCTGGATCGCCATCCGATGGAGCAATAAACTTAGCAACTCGCGTCAGTCAGAGTTACGACGTGCGCGGTGATCTCGCGTGTTGTGCGGCCTCATGCCTCTATATTTAGGGTCAGAAATGCAGACTGCTGAATCAACACGGCTATAACGGATGACGGCAGGAGCCGCAGACGAGCAAATGGTTTCAGTGTCAACAGTACTCATATGTTCTTTACACCGTGTTCAATGTAAAACTCACTTAGCATGAGGCGCTTCTGAATGAAACTGGATATTCATTGAGAAGATCTCGTAACAACGCTGACACGCGGGCAACTAAAGACTTTACTACATCTATTACAATCATCTTGATAATTATATAGGGCTGTAAACGATTAATCGCGATTAATCGAATCCAAAATAAAAGTTTGTGTTTACATAATATATGTGTGTGTATTGTGTATAATTATTTTCTATATATAAATACAAACACATGCATGTATATATTTGAGAAATATTTGCATTTATATACTGCATATATATTGTTATATGATTTATATTATATTATATATATAACATAATTATATAAATATAACAATTTTATATATAAATAACACATTTTTCTTAAATATATACATGCATGTGTGTGTATTTATATACACAAAACAATTATACACAATACACACACATATATTATGTAAACACAAACTTTTATTTTGGATTCGATTAATCGTTATTAATCGTATACTAAACCGATACTATTTTGTCTAAAATAAATAACACACAAACGGAAAATCAATGGTTTTTAAATGCAAATGTATTATTATTAGCATTTTAAAAATAAAATAATAACTTAGTGAGCATTATATTACGGCAAAGATATATATATATAAAAAATAAAATACAAAAAGGGAATTAGCCTATCATTCACAGTTAATTATCCAATATTGGTCAGTAGGCTAGGCTATAATAACAACCCATATTATAATAATTTAAATATTATATAAATTAAAAAATAAATCTATACAGCACTGATATATTGTGCATCCCCTGTTTAGTGGGCATTAAAAAAATAAAATAACGCACACTGCATGAGAGTTACTCATTTTAAAACAGAACTAAAGCCTAAAGTCTAAAATAGATTTATATGATTAAATCATCAAGTAGGCTACAACAAATAAGTAAGCTTTGGCATCACAAAAGCGTGATTCTGATAAGCAGGGTCGACTCGGGGTATTGTCAGCACATTATAAATATCAAATGCTGATTAAGGAAGAGCCTTATTAAAGGAGGTCGCTCCACCTCGTCAAATAACCGCAGAGATGGGTTAAATTAGCCTGTGTTATTCTCAGGGCGATAACGGACCGCGCGTGCTGTATCAGTGGATATGCTAGCAGCAGGTACTAGCGCTCCTGCATTCCTGCACGATTGTGCGAGGTGGGAAGACCAGCCCTGTCTGTCGAGCCCACAACGCCCCGCCCGCATCATGGGATGAGGAAATGTGAAACCACTTTCGAGACGGTTAAAAAGCCGGTCTGGTCCCCCTCCCTGACACTCGATAACATCCCCTCCTCACACCTCGAGATCTGGTTGTTCAGAGGCATGAGGAAGAGGTATTTGGTGTTTTGTTAGAGCTGTTGTCGTTCCTCCCCCCAAGGCCCCAAGTGAACCCCCGTGCTTGTTTAAGGAATGTACCAGAAGACAATAGTGGCAGTCAGAGGAAGCCATGAATGGAGGCCATTGGTCGCAAGGCACTACAGTGCCAACAGAAAGGTTTCTACCAGGGACAAATCTTAGCTTTTCTAACAGAATCAAGCAAGAAGAAAACTACCCTTAAAGGATTAGTTCACTTTCTAAAAAACTTTTGCTGATAATTTACTCACCCCGATGTCATCCAAGATGTCCATGTCTTTCTTTCTTCATCCAAAAAGAAATGAAGGTTTTTGATGAACACATTTCTCCATATAATGGACGTCAATGGGCCCCAAACGGGTCAAGGTCCAGATGACAGTGTCAGCGCCGCTTCAAAGGGCTTTAAACGACACCAGACGATGAATACGGGTCTTATCTAGCGAAACCATCGTCATTTCACAAATAAATAAACAAGTTTAAGTTTTATAAGCACAAACGCTCGCCTTGCTCTGTTCTGTGATGCGTTCGTGACGTCACGTGATACGCAGTTACGTTGTAAAGGTCACGCTTCTGTGAAAAGTAAACAATGTCTGTCCTGACGAAAATTTTCTTTTAGGCTTTTTAATATTACAACACCAGGATACGCACACGAGATGGGCATTTTAAACGATAAACTGACACAAAGACATTTGAATATGTGTGTATGGTCTAGGGATGGCGAAAACTAAAAAAATTCTTGACCGACCACCGAGCCTCATTAGCCGGTTGAAACCGGTTAACCGATTAGTTTAAAATATGCTACGCTATTTGAAATAACAGCCATTTCGAGCCGCGCCTGCAATTTCACAACTCTGTCGCATCTCTCCGCCGCTCTGCCACCCGCTCTCACACACACACACACGGCGCCGGCGCCGCCCTTCCACTCACGTCACTTTTTTAAAATCCCCAACAGCGTGAAACATGAGTCCCGCAAACGCGGCGCCGAGGAGCTTGTAACGTTATGTAATCGGAGGACAAACGCCTCCTTAGTTTCGAAATGGTTTGGGTACAAGGTGATCGCGTTGAAAATAAAGGCGTTTGTCTAGCGTTAGAAGCTCATTTGAAACATTGCCGCGGCTCATTTCAGAAAATGACAGCTCCGAACCGAAGAGACGCCGCTTTAGTTTGAGGTAACTGTTAGTGCTAACAATAATAAAGAAAGATGATCATCATCACCTTATCTGTTACCACTGAAATGTATTTGTAATGTATTTTCATATTTAAGCACTGTATTACACAAGTTGCAACTTACGTTACATCTGTGTCATTCTGTTTGGTGAAATGGTCCCACACACTACTATTTTCTGCACGCTTCCTCCTGTCGTCTGCCCTGGCTCTAACCTCGAGTGTGTTAGCCTGTAGCTTTTACTTTCTGCAAACCTTGTGAGCGCGCAAACCCAAACGCTGTGACCTCGCGCCGAATGTTTTTATTGGTTTATTAACGTTAAGTATAAACGGGCGAGTTATGAAAGATTGAGTGAGAGGGATTTGTTCACTTCTTCACACAAAAAGATATTGGAATGAGATGCTAACTGTAGTAGCGTTTAGTCCACTGTCTATAATAGAATAATTTAGAGATCACTTTTTTTTTTTTTAACCGACTGCCGAAAACTTTGATCTGTTAACGTTGATACGGTCAACCATCGGTCAAACGGTCATCGGTTAACATCCCTAGTATGGTCCTCCTTCCGCACATCTGTAAACACTGACTCGTCAAACGTGACCTTTACAGCGTAACTGCGTATTACGTGACGTCACGAACGCGCATCACAGAACAGAGCAAGGCGAGCGCTTGTGCTTATAAAACTTAAACTTGTTTATTTATTTTTGAAATGACGATGGTTTCGCTAGATAAGACCCGTATTCATCGTCTGGTGTCGTTTAAAGCCCGTTGAAGCGGCGCTGACACTGTCATCTGGACCTTGACCCGTTTGGGGCCCATTGACGTCCATTATATGGAGAAATGTGTTCATCAAAAACCTTCATTTCTTTTTGACTGAAGAAAGAAAGACATGGACATTTTGGATGACATCGGGGTGAGTAAATTATCAGCAATTTTTTTTTTTAAAGTGAACTAATCCTTAAGACCACATCAAAAACGTTTAATTTCAAATTAAGAATTAAACCAGAATTGCAAGCATGTAAACGCCATTACTTCGCTAACGCAATGCAAGTATACGGCACCATTGTTAACAGTTCTTGGACAAAAAAAGCAGGAATAGATTGCCGTATAGGAGTTATTGCTTTCTTTAGTAGCTAGCAAGTTTACTGTACATATGCTAAATAACTAAACTAACATTCTCAAGGTAGATTCACATCTTCACTTTTTTTTTGCACCGCCAAAACAAAATCTGAAAGAGTAAACGATTAATCGCGATTAATCAAATCCAAAATAAAAGTTTGTGTTTACATAATATATGTGTGTGTATTGTGTATAATTATTTTGTATAAATACACACATATACAAGTATATATTTGAGAAATATTTGCATTTATATACTGCATATTTTTTTATATGATTTATATTATATATAAATAGAACTAATATATAAATAACACATTTTTCTTAAATATATACATGCATGTGTGTGTGTTTATATATACAAAATAATTATACACACAACACACTTATGTAAACACAAACTTTTATTTTGGATTCGATTAATCGCGATTAATCGTTTACAGCCCTAGAAGAGAACGATTGATTCACGCTAATTTTTCCCCATTGATGAGAACGCAATGCGGCTGAAGCCTTTCGGAAAGCAGAAGCATGTGAAAATGAGATTGTCTGCATTAATATACTTGCATAGTATGATCACATATCTTTACACAGTATGTGAATGAAAAAATCCAGTGGCTTATTTAAACATGTTAATGGTTAAATGTTTAAGGTAAATCACCGAACTAAAACCATAAAAACAAGTTTCTTTAAAAAAAAAAAATCTTTCTCCTTCATCAAGTCAAGCCAAAAAAACAAGAATCTTTCAAGGACATTACAAACAGATCTCCATGAATTCTTTCTAAAGAAAACCCCTTGTTGCTCTTTCCAGTAGCCTATTTTTGGCTGCCTGTCACAATTGAAAGCAAGCAAGGGGTCCAAGTGTTACATTTCAATGGCTCCCCTGGGGCCCGCAAGGTAGGGAACACAATGCTGTGAGTAAGAACAACTACTGACTGAGTCACTCGCAAAGAATTTCTCATATCTGTTGTAAGCAAATACGCTAGTCGATCCTCTCAGATTGTAATGCACAGGCCAGGCTTAGTAGTTTAACACCTAAAAGCAATGTTTTCAAAACTTCATGACTACGAAGACTACTTACGTAAGATAAACACCATCCCATTCATTCATTAGTCTGCAGTGATCTTTGAAGGGTTTGCAAAAGAAAAAGTGTATTGTTAATGTAGGGATTAGCCTATGCCAAACTCTACATTCTTCTAAAGAACAATCTGTCGAGGCATGGATTCTTGTTTTAACATGAGAGATCAAGCTACAAACTAGACCAGCTGCCAAATCTCCTCATGAACTAGGAGGCCGATAATTGAGTGCAATGAATAATTGAGAAAACCCCTACAATCAGCCAACAACTCTATTCAAACAAGAACGAGCAACAATAAATTTGATCAGATAGAGAAATAGCAAATATTAGAAGATATCTGACACTTAACCTGAGTTTCTACATGTGTTACCAAACAAGAGAAAGGCCTTAACCCGTTCGCAAGGTGGTTATTTGATTAAGAACAATTGGTAAGATCAACTTATTAGCATTAAAGCGGTTAAATTATTGTATTCAAGGTGGATGTTCTGGGAGTTCATATTCTTGTACCTCTGGTTATCTGGCCGCTGTCCTAAATCTCTTTTGGCAGCTCTATGCATTACTAATTGGAGATTGAGAACACTGAGCCAAGCATGTCAGTTTTCCTCTTTTTAAATTGGACTAGAGCCAAAAGGAAATGCAGTGAGCAGTTAAGCACACCAGTGTAAGTGAGGTTCCACTAACTCTCTGGTTCATTTCTAAACAGCGTTAGAACAGCGTTAGCATTCAAGGTCTACTGTATTACACAATCACCATTTATAATCCTCAACCAGATGCTTAATAAATGGAAACCTTAAACCATCCAAACTAACACCAGACTAATGCAAACTTCCCGTTGATAGAGCAATGAAAACACCAGCGCACTCACCTTCTCACTTTTTACTTTCTTCATGCCCCTGCAGTCATTATTTTCCACTTCTTCTGGTTCGCTCTTAATAGTCAAAGGTGTGACTATTCCAGTGGTATCGAGGGTAATATTCCCTAGTTGATCAACACCACCAAGGTCCGAATTTTGCGTCCCCTCAAATGGGGTATTGCGTGCCTGGCCTAAAGGCATAACCTGGGCCGATGGGTCCTTTTCCAAGGGCACGTTCCCAACTTGTACCCCTTCGTTTTTCTCCTTCTTGCTTTTCCCAGAACCGTCCTTGTCCTTTTTTCCACTCGTAACATTACGGGAAGCCTTGTTACTTTTATCGGAGCCTTTCCCAGAAGGTAAGGTCGTGGAACCGCTTCCTGCGGTTGGCCCAGCGCCCTCGTTTTGGGGTCCGTCCTTGGGCGTCCTTCTTGCCCCCATCAGGGGTCGAGGACTTGCTACTGTCCTTGGAATTCTTGCTACGCTTAGCTTTGGATTTGCTGTCCTTGATCGGTGGAGGAGGCACCGGGTTAATGAACTTAATGTTGTCAGGCAATGCCGCTACGGCGCTCGAGGCAGTAGCCATTCCGTCCCCGTCCTTGGTGCCAGACATCTCAAGCTTGTCTTTCTCTAAATCAGCGTCGAGGTCAATAATCAGGTTTCCTACACCAATATCCCACTCATCCCCGCTGTCGTAAGTGTCCACCGCATTCGAGTCCACACCTTTCCCGCCTGCAGTGCCACTACTGAGGGACATCTTAGTGCCAGCGGCCCAAGTGTGCCACAGGGAGGTCTGACCTTCTCAGACAACCGAGGCGGTCGGGAAGCACATTTACAAATGCCTCAGGGTCCTGTTGGTTTCCCCTTCCCAGTAACCCACATTGTTGCCCTGGGGGAAGAAAAAAAAACAAGAAAAGAAATTAGGAAATGTAGTAAAATACGATGTTTTAATACCATTTGACAGGACACTGCTCTCATAAAACAGGTTTAGTAATGTCGACTTTACATGTTCCATATATAAAAAGGCTTTGCTAGCTGCACCACTCCACATGAATTATATAAGAATTTGTAAGTCGCTTTGGATAAAAAGCATCTGCTAAATGATTAAATGCAATTACAAATACATGCTAAGTAATTGTTTCAAACTCAGGGCCCACAAAAAGAGATGCAGCTGAATCATGGTCACCATCAGTGCTCAGAAAACAGACGTTGCATCACATTCACAACACATGGAAACACTTCACTACATCATTGAACTGACTGCTGGACTCAAACATGCCACTGGTTTGGAGACTACACACATAGCATTGCTATTAATTTCCTGACAAGTGAACATTAAATATATTAAGGGTGTGCAAAACTACATTTTAAAAACAAACTACCCATGGGATGTCTAAAGGACTAGTTGGTCTTAAGGCAGCCCACTATAATTAGGCTGTTAACAATGATTTATTCCTACACCAATTAGGTTATTCACACAGGACACTTCTTGTGTTTAAAACCAGCTGGACGGTCTTTAGAAATCAAGTTGAACTCATTTTAACTTGATGGGTCATCATCAACATAGCTTGAATGCAAACCAATGCCATGCTCGTGGCACAAGCAAAAATCCAACGCTGAAATACATGATTTTAGGAGGTTGACGGTGCATTGTTAATTGTAACTGTTATAAGATAAAGCAGGTCATGCAGTTAGCACACTAAGCCCTCCACATCTGTTTGAAAAGAATTGAAAGCTAAAGAAAAATTTACATAACAGATCAACTCAGTCAAATAGTGTTGCTGCAAAACCACTTAACTACTCAGCCTAACCCAAAAGGTTAACCACAGTGTCAAAATATTACATTTAAATATTCAAAACCAGGTAAGCAGCATCAGATGTCCATGCCAGCTGGACTAAGCACAACATATTGGACCAGAACCTAAAAGGTCTTAAATCAAAGAAAAATATTTTTAATGTAAAAGACATGTCATGATGCTGCAAAAAGTCTTGCTAAAACAAACAAATAACCCAATTGTGTGGGATTTTTTTTCCACTAAATCAGGGTTTTTCCTATTTTGAAAATATTTTGGTGGCTGCCAAAATGAATCCTTGTCCCACCAAAGATTTATTTGATCATTTTATGTGACCATGTACCTGCCGTTCTGCAGTACTGGTTCCCGGCTGATAGCCATCTGCTTTGAAGAAACGCTCCCGTGAGTGTTTGTGCTCTGTGAAGAGCATCAAAGGCATCATTTACAACATGTTTTTACAGCATTGATCTTTGTAGCCAATCACAGGCATAGGATCTGTTAAGCGTGTGAATGGAATGGCCAATCAGATGTGTTTAAATTAGGCAAAATGGCAGAGTTTTTGTTCACGCTCGTGAATCCTTTCATTATAAACCAAACAAAGTATAAACACGATGTCAATAAGAGATTCACTGCACAGCGTAGAGAGCTTCATTGATTATAACAGGAGTTTTACGCAAGAGTGCCGCTTTGTGTACCTCACGTTTAAATTGATAACTACACTGCAAAGTTTCTGGATTGACAAACGTATTTAAATGCGCAATTTAAAGCGATTGACTGTGATAACTAGGCTATAGCAATGGAAGAAACCAAATCTGAGACAGTATGTCAAATTATCTGTGAACGCAAAAAAATAGACCTACCACTTATTCTATGTATTGTGTAAATTTGTTGTTAATTTTATTACTAACTTTCTAAATCAGTCAACCAGTTACTTTTTACATATAAATGTAGATTTTTAAATATAAAACGGTTCTAAGAACTTTGTTGTATGATCTGTCCCGATAGCATGAATAAAAATGATAAGTTTAGGTTATATTACAAAGCGTTTTCTGCATTTATTTGGAATTATTGTCAGTACTGGGCTCGATAAAGCTGAACAGGATCTAGATATTACACCTCAATAGTCAAAATAGTAAACATTCATCAATATGCAGTTTACACATTTTTCTGTGGACATGAATCACACAATTAACACTTTCCAAATGTCACTGATCTTTAGGACCTTTAAATAGAAACAGAAAACCTTGTTAAATGTCAAAGATGCCCATGATCCATTTTCCATTAGAGATTCTGAAGAATACTAAAAATCAACCCATCAAGCACAACCAGAGATCTAGCTCTGCAGAAACAGTACTGGAACAGACAGGCAGTGATTAAAGGTCAAAGTCATTGCCCATAATACTCGAAACAATTCACATAAAAGACTGTTCGAACCACAAACTGGTTTAACTGCAGTACTAGAGTTTGGCGGTTGTCTAATAAAAACTAAGCGCTACTTAAGTTTTAAAGGATGAGTCCAGCTTTGAGCTGCATCTTAAATAGCCGAGGAGACAGATGGTTTGAATGAGAGGACACTAATCAGTGGTTTGCTGTAATCCGTCGGTCCACCAGGGAACATGGAGTGTGTCCTGCAGGAAGCTTTCCAAGCGTCTGCTGTTGGAACCCGAGATAAGACCGACTTCCTCTATCACAGTCATTCATCAGTCTCCTGTGTTTCTCATCACACTTTGAAGAGCTTTGAGAGGAGAATTATTTTAAATAGCATTTTAGCTTATTAAAGGCGATCCCACTCGATGCTCAAATGTTTTCTACTACTCGAGTTTGATGTTTAGATTCAACTAGACGTCAACATAGATGCACTTCCATAAGCGTCCTAACTTAAGTATAAGTAGGCTAACTAATGCTTTTAAAATAGGGATGCACTGATATGAAAATTTTGGCCGATAATGATAATTCTCTATATTTCAAAACCGATATCTGACATGTTGGCCGATAAATCTTACTCGAAAATGTTATATAATTTTGGGAGAGCCTGATTACAAAAAACAAGTCTCATCATTAAAAGCAATGTCCCAAGCACACAATTAGAATGTTCTCATTATAATCTTACGTAGTCGATATGACAGACTTTTTGACAGAAAATTTTGGCCGATAACCGATAATTTTTTATATTTTGTTAGCCGATAACCGATATATTGGCCGATAAATCTAAATCCAAATTTGATATAATTTTGGAGAGCCTGATTACAAAAACAAGTCTCATGTCTCAAGCACACAATCATAATGTTCTCATTACAATTTTACGTAGCCGATATGACAGACTTGTGCTGCACAACTGTATTTTCCTTTTTTGAAGTGATTCCAATCATATTTCAAGCAATTCAAAAACATCATGATGAACAGTTGCGCATCTGAAGTGTCTCAGCTGAAGGAGATAATCCACTATTTATCGGCTTTAATATATTGGCTAAATTTTCTTATCGGGCCGATAACGAAAAAAAAATTAATCATATATCGGCCGATACCGATGTGGTTGCCGATATTAGTGGTCGACCGATATTATTTTTTATGGCCGATGCCGATATCTTAGAGAGCAGGGTGGCCGATGGCCGATATAAAGCCGATATTTTATATTTATATATATAGGCTACTGTATATTTATTTTAATCAATATTTAATAAATTATGAAAAAAAAATTAAAACAAATCTTTAAAATAAACATGCTTATACTTTAGATGGCAACTTCTTGAATCTGCAATCCTATTACAGTATTTTTCACAAAGTAATTGTTTAAAAATATATGAATATGTGAATAAAAAGTAAACGCTGTAACAGGACACTCAGTATATCTGGTAATTTTTGTGTGCACTGGTAATCATATTATTTCAAAAGTAACTCTAATTTTACATACAGGCACGGTGAAAACTATATGAATATAAACACAGGATATAGCACAGCATATTTAAAAATGAAGGATTTAAAGTTTTCTGTTAGCGTCGGACCGACCGTCACTCGCAGTAACACGTTTATGCCTGCTACAAATGAAGACTTCACAATATATCAGAGCTGGATTCCATTAAATCTGCAAGGTTTGTGAAATTAAATGTTTATTAGATATTCAGAGATTTGTTTAAATGATGTAGATGCGCTTTTGCTGACTGTTGACGGCAGAAGAGAAAGTATTTTAGCCTGATTGTTTGCCTTTTCTGTTACAAATAATATAAAAGCCAACGCTTTACTTTTTCGCATACCATTTACTTTCTAACAAAGTATTAGATATGAGTCGACTGACAGAGATCGTTAACTACTGAAGACGGAGAATGTGAGTGAGCGCTGTGTGATCAGGCGTTTGCGGTTCTCTTCTCAGGCGCTCGTGTTCTCAGCGTTGCCCGTCAAAATAAAAGTCCGGAGCGCCGTCAAAATAAAAGTCCTGCTTCCAAAACAAAAAATGAATTAAAAATCATTAAAAAAAATGCCGAATATCGGCTGATATATCGGCCTTGGCGATATATCGGTCGACCACTAGCCGATATATCGTGCATCCCTATTTTATAAAACATTGATCTGCTTGTTTGACATGTCAACTTCTAACTCAATGATGTGAGTTTTAGCTGGGTCTTTTGGGATATAGGTCATTTATTTTAGCAAGAACGTTTAGTTCTGCTTGGGGCACTGAATAAAGAACATCTCCTTTAAAAAAAAAAGTCCTTTTGGAATTGTAATCATTTATATAATTTTAAACCTGAAAATAGAAGTACCCATGATATAAATGGAATAAAACCAGGTGGTGTACAATCTACTTCATGCAGTTATGTGTAATTAGTTACTAGTTAAAACACGTATGGCAGTGAGCCGTGAGTGTAACTTGCCTAGGGTTCTTGATGTTGCCAATAAAAAGCTTTAACAAAACTAATTTAAATTCCAACATGGCTGATGATGCAAGCCACTGTCAACTGTTCTCACACACACAACTTAATCAGGAACCGAATGATGAAACTCTGCTCGGTGCTATCGCTATAAAAGGAGGTAAAAAGAAACCTTTTGTCTGTTTTCCGTTCAAACACTGTAGGCAAAAAGACAAAGCTTTCGATTCGAGCCAGACAAGGACGTGCCGCACATGCACAAGTTCTGCTTTTTGATGTCGTTTGATGGATAATCAATCAATATGCCTCTAGAGAAGCTGTTTATTGAGAAGTATAATTCAATTGTGCTTCTCTTCATCTTTGGCAAGTATCGCTAAAGTTAAAGCAAACCTGTGTTGGAGCGACTCTGGAACAGGTTGTCCTTTTCATTACCCCAAAACTCAGGTACTGGTGCCCTTCCAGGGGCCGTAAATAACGGCGCTAAACTAATTTAGCTTTCCCCGCCACATGCCAGCGAGCAGCAGGAGCGCTCGGGGGAGGCGAAGCCGTCTTTTCCATGCTCCCAACTCCACCCGACACGACACGGGCCTAATTAACACAGGCATGCACTGCGGGACGCCTCGGCTTGATGGAAAAACGTGAGCTGAAACTCAAACGGGCACTTGTGCAAACGCCTCGCCGAGATGACAGAACCGAGGATCAATACCTGTCTCGCCCCCGTTTGATGATGAAAAACATAAAAAGAGCGAATACAATCGGGGCTGGAATGAAGAAAAACAACAACTAGACAAGACAACAAAGATGAAGAGTCGTTACTCAGGAGAACCGTCTGACCTGATTGAGAAGCACTCACGGCCTCTGAGTTTTTAATTCCTCTCGGCAATTGAGTAATTGAGATTCTCTTATAAAAAAATATAAAAAAAGCGGTTTCAAAAGGCTGCAGAGAAACTGACAGGCTCTTCGTCAGTGTAAATCACAGCTCTTTCTGAAGAGCGCCGGCTCAGAGAAAGGGAGGGAAGCACTTCCGTGGTTAGATTACACACAGCATCAGATGAAAGCACCGCCAATTGCGTTTTCATCTTCCCCTCTTGGAATCCTCCCTCGCCTTCTCGTCCTCTTTCAAACCGAGAGATCTGTAAGAAGACAAGTGTATGATTTGATCTCAAAGATGACGGTAAGACGGCCGTCCTTTCTCTCTGTTCTTATTAGGCCCGATCGG